>CAIGRP010078890.1:0-14343 GCA_903798385.1 Fraxinus cuspidata
TTGCACTGTATTGGGGGGCGAAATCAGTTTTAAGGAGATTTATTTTGACATATCTCGCTTCATCTACTGCATTTATTTTTCTTATTCATTTTATTTTCTTTATTCTTTCGATTGGGTTAGTCGTATTTTCGACAATAATTACAGTTTTATTATTATTTATTTAAATAAATTTATATATGGTTAAAAAAGTAATATAAAAAAACTTTTAAAAGTTAATACATATATAATAAGAATAGGGGATGAAAATAGGAGTTCCCTGTTTTAATCTATCGATTAACAGAATATTTAACTAAATTATTGGAACAATTTCTCTATCATAAATCCCTATATATTTTGGATAAACAAAACAAGATTTAGGTAGAAAAAATAAATCAAATTAATAACTATTATAGAGGGACATGAAATTAAGAATATTATTGTTGGTAGATGAATCTGGCAAATGGATAATTATCACTAATTAATTATGTGTAACAATATATCAATTAGACTGGTTAGTGCATGAAAGTGACATTCCTCTAATCAGTGTCAACATTGGATAAGATAATGTAAAATGACGTAACGAACTAATTGTTGAATTACTAGACGAAGTATATGATTTGATGGACCCCTAATTCTAAAAATAATTGTGTACATGATAAATATTTGGTATTAGGTAATTTATGTTGGGAAATTATTTAATTTATCATGTGGACCGACATATGTGATTAATTGTGTATGAATGCTATCTTAAAATTAAGCTCAAAATTAAAGTGATCTAATAAAGAATTAAGTAATTGAGTTTTGGACATCTAAATAAAGTGTGGACCAGACTATATGTGTAGAGACCGAATCCATTAGGGTTTGTATTTGACGATGTGCCAAATACATATGGAAACTATATATAGGGTTACGGTCCCCAATTCATATGTAAATTTCTCATTCTTTGTGTTATACCATCAACATAAGAATACAAGAGAAAAGGAAGATCCATAAACCCACAATCAGGAATCAATACGAAGGTTGGAGCAATTAAATTAAAGATCAAGATTCATTATTCAAAACAAAAATCAATGGATCAAGGTATGTTCCGCGTTAATTAATTTCTTGGTGATTTGACATGAAAATTTTGACGAATTTATAAAGTTTAAGTTTCATGAAAAAGTTATAACAATTTAAACTCGTAAATGTTAGTTTTATGAAATAAATTCTAAAGAGTCGAGACTCAAGAGATATCGACATAGCAAACAAGCACTAGGTGGGCCTCAAACTCCCTGTTTGACAAACATTATCTAAAGAAAATAAAGTTTTGATTAGTATTTTATAAAAGAATGTGTGATTAAAAAGTGAAGAAAAAATTTGAATTTATGTGCAAAATATTTTATTGTATGAATGTGTGGTTGTAAATGAGTATATAGAAAAAAAGTTTTCAAATAATTGTGATCAAGTAGGGGTATTCAAATTTTACTTAAGGGCTTGGTATGTCATTATATATCTCTTATAGTTTACTTGAATTTAACATCATAGCATGATTCAAGTCGAACATATAATATAAAAAGAAGTATAGTCCACATAGTCACATAATTTCTCGTGTTGCATGAAGGGAGTATTTTACACGTTACATAGACAAGTCACTTTGCATATAGAGAATTTTTACATATTCTGCCCATCTACAATAATCTGAACTTCTTCAAAATCTTAAGAAATTCGAGCCTCGCTTTAAGCCTTTGTTATAATATCATGTTAAAATCAAACTTGTTACTCATTAATTTTTTTTTTTTTAAAAAAACTGATTTGCATGCCAAATCAACTGCTAAGAACATATGAAATTGCATTAATGCAAACAATTTATGTAGTATTTTTTTTCAAATTTCTAAAGTGATTCAAGAAATTATTTCGTTTCTATTGTCATGCGTGATAACGAAGAAATAAAATAAAATTGAGCAATGCTATGGGTACAAAAAATTTTCTACAGAAAATGGACAGAATACACAAAATAGGTGGGTCCCGATTTTTTTTAACAATATTTAATTCATGTGGGCCCACCTCCACGTGTGAGTGGAATTCAAATTTCTGGAAAAAATCTGTACATTTTCCATGTACTTGCGGCCTTATTCAAAAAAATTTAAACTTTTATTGATACAATGGCATGCCTAATAAATGTACCATAATCTACAATGATATGTACAAAAGTCAACATAATTTGACTTAAATTTGTACATACTAGAATATTTAGGGATATTTTACAGCTGTAGTGTGTAGTATCCCGATGACCTAGTCCATATTTTGGAGTTTCAAAACAAAAAAAAAAAAAAATTGACCCCTTGGGTTCAATTTTAATACGGGGAAATTAACCAAAATCCTACATATAAACTATACAATTCAAAAGTAAGATTGTATAGTTTTAATTTCACGTGATAACAAAAAATAATCAAATTAATTAATACAAGATTAATAAGTCCACCACCCATTCTCAAATTACCATAACTGCATGTTTCTCTCTCTTCATGCCCTCTTTCCAACCTCTACACTTAGCCCCGATTTGGTTCGGATTAAAATCTGATTTTAATTCAACTCAAAATCAAACAATCAATATTAACCACATTTTTCATAGGTCTCACAACTTTTTAACCACATATTTAAAAAATTTCTATCAAAATCTACTAAAAGTCTAATTTTAATCTCCACCGAACACTCTATTTCTCTCACTATAATCCCTCTTTCTCAATCGTGCCTTTCTACAACCTCTACGCACTGAATCACTCTAATCTGATTTGTTAAGGTGAGAAGAAAGAAGAAATTGCCTGATTATTAGTAGTCTAAGATTTTTTGTGTTTCTTCTAACTTTTTGCAATTCTTAAATTTTAGATTAGTCATAGAGCATTAATTTCAACATTCAAGTTTTGCTTTCTCTCGGATATGGCTTTTTCTTGTTTTTAGTGCATCTATGCTAGTAGATTAATGGATATCACTAAATTACTCTATTGTTGTTTTCCAATTCCAGGAAATCAACAAAGTGTAATACTCAATTGATTGCTCACGAAAATATGACATGAACTTGCCGTGCAGAGGATTCTAGTGCTTCTTCATTATGTTCATTTGATAATCGTCTCATACAGTTGCTCCATCCTGCCAATGTTCAGCTTTCAGATTGTGTAAAATGGTTGTAGTTTATAGAATCTGAACTAGCTATGAATAACCTTTTGTAAAGTGAACCCGCTCTGCACATGTACGTTTACTGTTGTCAAGGCTTTAATAATAGCTTAAAAACTCAAAAAATGTCTCTAAGACTACTCGACCTTTTCTATTGGTAGTAACTTCATTTCTACTTTTTCATTGCTCCTTATATTAGTATTCTTTGATCGAATATTTTGCTTGAGAAATTGGGCATTTTGTATGTTCTTCATATTAGGAATTCTAGCCATTAGTGAAAATTTTTCGAAAGACGGTGGTGGTATGGGGTGAAGAGTGTTTATGATCAATTATTTGAGTTATTGTGACCAATAATTTGTGATCAATAAATAATACGTGACCGATAAAATAGATAATTTATAACCAATAAATAATATGTGACTTAAAAATCTAATATTGTGATTAAATTTATAATCGTGACTTACAATTTGTTAAGTTGTGATCAATTAATTTGATATGATACTTTATAATCTAGAATAACTTGTGACTAATTAATTTGTGACCGTAGAATAAGTTGTAACATATAAATTTGTGATCAAGAAATAAGTCGTGACCAATTAATTTATGGCAAAAAAATAATTTGTATCCAATTAATTTGATAATTTGTGACCGTGAAATAAGTTGTAACCTACAAAATTTGTGATTTATAACCGATAAATAAGTTGTAACTGATTAATATAAGTTAATACAACAATATGTCACAATCAGATAACAACATGTCACAATGAAAGCATTACAAGGCATAAACATTCACAGTAAAAATAGATCTGGTCACAGACAATCACAAATAAAACAAATTTGATCATAGAGAATTACAGTTAACACATAAAATGTTACAAATAGTCACAATTAATAGAAAATTGATCACAAAAAGTCATTGTTTACATATTAAATTACAAAATACTGTTAACACGAACATAGTTATATCTATAGTCAAGATGGCACTGGTCACATATAGTCAAAGTTAAAATAGATGTCACACACAATCACATTTAAGAAAGACCTGACCACAAATATCACATTTAAGAAATACATGGTCATGTGCAATCAAAGTTAAAATAAACTGGTCACGATTACAAACAATAGCATCTTACACACAAATAATAATATCTTACACATAACTCGTCGCAAACATTCAATGTTATAACAGACCTAATCATATACAATCAATTATCAAATCACAACCATAAATTACATAATCCTACATGGCTACGTTCTCATGCGGATATTCCCTTAACAACTCCCAATACTTGTATAGAAAGAGGCATTAGAAGAATGTCTTCATCCCAATGTATATGAAAATGGTATTCCGCATCTCCACCCAATAGAGAAATAAGAGAGAGAGAGAGAGAATGGTGGGAGCGATTTTGGAAGTTACCTTTTTGTGGAATATGCTTTATGTTTGATATTTTGAAAATCAAGGATTCCAAATAAGAAATATATTGTTTGATTGTGGGTGGAGAGAGAGAAATGGTTGCAAGATTGTTAGTTATGAAATATTATTTTTAGACTATAGTAGTATGTATTTTTTCCTTTTATTATTGTTAAGATAAAGATTCTAAAGTGTATATATTTTTAAAGATGTTATTTAGTATCACTGATGCTATGATACCAGTTTATGTGGTGTTATATGATCCTAATAATTTTCTTTCACTGGTATTACGTAGTGATATACATTTAGGGGTGGATATTTTTATCAAAACCAACGGGAGGTTCTGGTCCAATTCAAAAATAAAAAAGAATTAGGAACTGGAAATGAAAATCAGCCGTGTTTTGGACGGTTCTTAGTTCGTGAACTGAAATCGTAGGAATTCGACTTTAGAACTCTACTTGTTCTTTTTACTAAGTTTTTTTTATTGGAGAAAATTCATAACTACTATAGTTCTAGAATACAAATTCATAATTAACGAAGTTGTAAAATACTTTCAAAATCAGGTGGTATGTGACGTGACCTCTAATAAATGTTATGGCCTATAAATTGACATTAAAATAGATCACGATCACATACTAAGTCACAAATCACAAATTTATAGGTCACAATTATTTATCTGAAATATGTCAAAATCACATATGTTATCTGATTGTGTGACTAGTTATATTACCAAATTGTGACTTAATAATAATCCCCATCATGCTGGTGGAGGCTCTACTCATCGTCGACGCTAACGCCAACAGAGACGAGTTCAACTGGATGGCTGTAAAATCCCAATGCATTGATCTACCTTAACGACGACCTCCTGTTAAGAAGACAGTCCACCTCCAACGGCAAATCTAGCTTTCGCCATCACATATAATAATTGAAGGTACACTAGTAGTTGCTAATGGAGAATTGTCAGACTTGAGGACAATGTCGGAGGAGAAACAGTCACAATGCTCACATGCATTGGAATATCCGTTGTAGGAGGAGATATGATGGGAACAGAAAATACCGACCGACAGAGTGGGCATTGGAGAATCAGTTGGCGACATTGGAGATGTAGATGGGCTTGTTTTTGGAGAACTAATCGACATTGTCGAAGAAATTTTTGAAGGCGGTGAAAGCATCATAGAATTTGTTGGGGACACATGATGACTTCCCGGCTAGGTGACGGAGAATCTAGAAAGTAAATGGCTGTTCTCTTTGTATTTCTATTTTGTGTTTTGAATTCATTTTGAATTTTGTGTTTTGAGTGTCCATTTTGATATTATTGAAAATGTGTTCTTTTTGACATTTTGGAAAATTGTTTTGAAAACACCAAAAATGCGTTTGAAAATTTTGACTTGGTTATAACTGAAAACACTCAAAACGACAAATTTGTCGTTTTGTGTCTTCTTTATAAATTTTTAACTTGTTTTCAAAAACGCGTTTTCGAAAATGGGAAAGAGAACGTGTTTTTGCTGTTTTGGAAAATCAAAAACAGAAAACGACTTGAAACCGACCAAATTCGAGTTGGTTTGGGTTGGGTTGATTGGTTCAAGTTGGACAATTTTTTTACGTGCCCAATGGTTGTGACTTTTTTCGTTGAATTTGAACAATTTTTTTAAAGTTCAATACAATTTCAATTTGAACCAATTTCAGTTACATTAAAAATTGTGATTTGAAAGACCTTAAGTCGATTGAAGTTGGATCAATAGTACCATTTCAAGTCAATTTGAAATGTTTAAGTCAAAAATCACGTCAAAAAATCGAGTCGAAAAGTCGAAGCACGAGTGTCAATGGGAGACATAAGAGACGAGGCAAACGAGGCGTGATGAGGAGGAGAATTTTGATAATTAGGTTTTAAGTTTTTGGATTTAAGTACTAATTATATTTTAAATATTTTTTAGTTTATTTGATTGGGTTTGTTTGGGTTTATAAAATAAGTTCCCTTGGTGCCGTAATGGTTTAAGGATGAAATATTTCATTCCAACCAATTCTTGGCCAGTTCATTTGCTAAATATACCTGTTAAAGCAAACAGGTTGGATAACTATTCGATTTGCCGATTCATGGGCCGGACCGATCAGTCCGTTTTTAATAACTATGTATGATTGGTGAAATTGAAACTTGAAAATCATGTTTTAAGATAATTTTCTCTTTTTATTTCTTAAGCTTTATTTACACTTATCCAATTATTCAACCCAACAAATATTAAGTTTGCAAAGTCTAGAAAGTAGCAAGTTTTAAGCATTAGAATATTATAAATTGTATATAATAAATTTGTGTCTCTTACAAAGTAGATAACAATATTTATAAGACTATAAAGAACCCTAAAAGGAAAGATTGTATGATAATGACTCGATGAACTATTAAGGAAAATAATTCCACTAAAATGAAAAAATTATCAAGAAGATTATTCTTTACAATCTTTCCAGATATTCAACACTTCAGTTTGAAAATTAAATTGATCCAATCAAATCTTCATCTTCCAATTATCAATTGATACCTCAAAATTGTTTACATGCCAACCAAGTCAAACAAAGAACTCGAAGTTGATAAGAAAGAAAAATCATCATCCACAATCTAATCAAATTAACTATCCCCAATACTTGAAGGAGACTCACAAGTATAACAAACAAGGCTAAAATGAGAACCCCAAACGCTTTTAATAACTAACATACCGAGAATAGACTGTGTTTAATAGTAGCACTCTGAAAATTTGTGGGTAGTATCATTATTACACATACATATGTAGGAAAAACTGATGAAATAGGAATTTTGACACACGAGGAGGCTAAGACAACAGATATGATGGAAATAGATTCGATGAAAAAATAAAATGATTTTCTTCAAATAATTCTAGCATCAACACATGTAATAAAGTTTCAAAACGAATTCTCGATTTCCTCGAAAATCAACTCTCCCCAAAAAGGGTGCAACAAAAATAGCCAATATCTAACAGAATTTGAATTAATCTAAAATTAAAATTCAGATTAAATTAAGAAAAAAGGACTCGAATGGACAAAATAAAAGTGTTAAAATATATAATTGGTGAGATATTTTAGTTTTCTATTTATGCTAAATATTGGAAAGATAATTTGTATTAGCAGCTCACGATTTTTTTCTCCTTCAAAATATTATGGTAGAAGTCAAATCCAAATCACCCATGTCCGAGCACACATATATGTATATATTTTGCTCTATCTATTACAGTGTCGATTTATACATCATTTTTGGTTATGCTTAAAAGACATTTTTGAAAAAGTAAGTTATGTAAAATAAAATTATGAAATCATGTTTGGCAAAATCATATTATTCGCATTACTTTAATGCTCAACAGTCAACACAGAGTTGGACTACACAAAATCCATCAAGTATGGGAAGAGTTTACAAATCAAGCATTAAATTTCATAATTGCAAAAATCAGGTATTAAGTTTAAAAAATGCAAAATTCATGTATTTAGTTAATTAATTAAAAATAATTATTATTTAAATATAATAAATTCACAATTATACAATTAATGGTCACATGTACATAATTATAGGTCACAACTTATTTATTGGTCACATATTATTAAATTAATTGGTCACAAATTAAGTTTAAGTATCAACAATTCAAAATTCAGGTTTTAAGTTTATAAAATACAAAATCAGGTATTTAGCTAATTAATTAGAAAATTATTATTTAAATATAATAAATTCACAATCATACAATTAATGGTCACATGTGCATAATTATATGTCACAGCTTATTTACTAGTCACATATTATTATATTAATTGGGCACAAATAAAATTTTTTATATGTTTACATTGGGTTACCTCCTTGCTTATTAAAAAATAAAATGTTACCGGTTGTTCACTTACTTTTTAACATTGTTTTACATCCATTATCCAACTCAATTTTGTTTTTATATTATTCAATTTGTTTATTTGATTTTCATGATTTTTGCAAATTACGTTGTTCAATCTATTTTCATCATTTTTTTCTTCTTGAAAATCTATTTTCAATTTTTATTGTTTGTCAGTTTATACGATTTTTGTGATTTTTATTCCATCAACTAATAATTATTTTTCTGAAATTATTTTTATTTTTAAATGATTTTTTATATTCCTTATTTTTGCTCATATTTGTTTTTTATTTATTCATTCTCGTTAATTATTTCATCTAGGAATTTGTTTGATTATCTTTTTATAAATTCATTCATCTTAATATTTTCTTCTACACATTTTTGAATTTCTTTTCCTGTTTTTCATCATAAAGGAAAATTTTATTTTCTGCTTGATAGGATGGAGAATTAGAGGGCGGACTCATAAATTTTATAATAAGTTCTATATTGGTATTTGTTAACTAAAATGGTTTCATCTAAATGAAAAGTACGAGAAAAAATCTTAAGAAATTAGAAAAGAAAAATATATATTTTAAATATAGTAAAATAACAATTTTAAAATTGAATCGAGGGGTATAATGAAAATTGTATAATTACTTTTAGCGGAAAATATGTTACGAAAACTAAACCTCAAGAGAGATTTCTGCAATTTTTGAAAAAGGAGAGAGTGTATATGTAATTTCCATAATTTTCTCATATGATATCACCCCAAATTTCCACCTATTATTCAAAGTTTTAAAGTAGAAGGAAGCCCTAGCATAAAAAATCCATTTATTGTTCTTCTTCTTAAGACGTCAAAAAAAGGAAACATACGGATTTATTTATCCGAATATATTCTTTATATACCATAGTCGATTATTTTTCAGGCGAGTTTGAGAATTTCTGAGTTGATTTTGCTAATTTACTTCATGAATAATGCCAAGTGTACATTCTTTGGTTGATATCTTTGTGTACACTTCATTGTAGTTCAAAAAATGTTGGGTGAGAAATTGTATTTATTTTTCAAAACTGTCTAATCATGTGTCATTACGTGGTACACCGTAAAAAATTATGTAAAAGAACATGTACATATATCATGATTGTTACTTCATTTTGCAATTGCTGCGATGTCTTTAAACGGACGTGACTCCAATTTTGGAGTTGAATTGGTAGCAAATTAAGAGATTCAGTAGTCGAATTTGTGTAATCTATAGTACCCAATTCCAAAATTATGAAATTCAATTTAGTGTTTTCTGTTATTATGTATTACAAAAAGTTACATGCTTTGTTACTTAATCACTTAATTATAGGAATATTTTCATTCTTTGTTATTTAATATTGCAAGGTTACATACTCCGATATTTTAGTATTATAGGATTATATGCTAAATTATTTGGTTTGTTTCAGTGAGTTATATAGAATTAAGGTTCCAAGGATGGTAAATTTTTTTGATCACTTTTAAGATATCTCATTTATATTTTTCTTTTTAATTTATATGTATTCTGTTTTTTTCCCCACTCTTTTGGGCTGAATTTATAATTGATTTGTTGAAAATCAATGGTAGAAATAGACTTGATTTTCTGAGATCGCAATGTTGTAATTGTTCCTGTAAATGGTGATCGGTGATCATAAATTTAGCATATAAATACTAATTGTACTTAAAATTTTGATCTTAAAAATATATTAAAATAGAAGTATTCTATGATTTTGAATTTTGGTTCAACATTTAAATGCAAATTTCATGTTAGACTTGTTTTATTTGACACTATTTGACATTCTTTGTGTAACAACCCGACCTCGCACCGGAGCCGTTATCATATCATACGTACTGTCTGTTTTGGGAGAGTCTAGGCCTATCTTATCCCGCACGGCTTTTTGACGCGTCCCTCATGATTCGAACTCAAGACCTTCATCATAGGGGAGACTTAAGTTGAATCCTGATACCAATTGATCAAACACATTTTTTTTGTAACGACCCAACCCGACCCGACCTCGCGCCGAAGCCGTTATCATATCATACGTACTGTCCGCTTTGGGAGAGCCTAGCCCATCTTACCCCGCACGGCTTTCGACGCGTCCCTTAGGATTCGAACTCAAGACCTCAATCATATGGGAGATTTAAGTTGAATCCTGGTACCCATTGATCAAACACGTTTTTTTTATAACGACCCGACCTCGCGCTGAAGCTATTATCATATCAACGTACTGTTCGCTTTCTGAGAACCTAGGTCCATCTTACCCCACACGGCTTTCTGACGCGTCCTCCAGGATTCGAACCCAAGGCCTCCATCATATGAGAGACTTAAGTTGAATCCTGATACCAATTGATCAAACGCGTTTTTTTTGTAACGACCTGACCTCACACCGGAGTCGTTATCATATCATACGTAATGTCCGCTTTGGGAGAGCCTATGTCATCTTACCCCGCACGACTTTCTGACGCGTCCCCCAAGATTTGAACCAAAAACCTCCATTATATGAGAGATTTAAGTTGAATCATAATACCAAAGCGGACAGCACGTATGATATGATAATGGCTCCGGCAGAGGTCGGGTCGTTACACTTTGCATTTCAGAAATTAATTGTTGACCTTTATTATTGTTGCAACATTGTTTTTATAATTTATTTTTTGTAAATTATAATTAATTTGTTATAAAGATACTTGACATTTATCTGTTTTAATATATTAAATAATTAATACTCAAGAATCTTCGATTCCATTCAACAATTCTATCTGTACCCTTTCACTTATCCGATTCAAAATTACGATCCTCGCAACTCCACCACCACATTCCCATTCCAAAGCTCAGTATTTTGTTCTTCGAACGATATGCCTTCTACGGTTCATGGATTCCTCTAAGTTTTACCGCCACCCTATTTTTCTTCATATTCTCCAACTGTTTCGATGTCCACATAATATGATAATTTACCAACCCAATGAAACCAACTCACTATACTTCAATTACTAATAAAAAAAAAACACATTAATAAACATACTATCACTGATGATATAACATATCATATAATATTAAAACATAAATGACACCAAAGGAAATCTATTTTAGAAAAACACAACATAGTATAAGTTACACAAACACATATCCATGGCACATATCTCTCCTGTGTGATTTGCGGACTATTGCACATGGAGCGATGTTTACCCGGTGCGCACTCACGAGTGGCGGCTGCGGGTTCTCTCGTCAACAAAAAAAAAAAAACACATATAACTCAATAATTAGCAAATAATTCATAATATACCCCACAAAAAAACATAAAATATGAAAACAATCTACAACATGTAAACTAGGCAAATTAATGCACACATAATCATCAAAATGCTCATCACAAACCTTGTAATACGAAGTAGAACAAAAAAGAACATATCATGTAACCTGAGTACAATAACTACTCAAACTAACCCAGCAAAAGAAAGAAATGTAATCTTCTAGTATAGAATAACTTAAAACAATAAGAATAACACGTCAAGTAAAATAAAACACAGAACACGATGTGTAATTTTAGTATTATAACACACCGTATAACCTTGTATCAGGGGCGGAGAAGTACATGGGCAAGGGTGGTCAGTGGCACCCAAAAAGTTGATTTTCTTTTTTGAATTGAAAAAAAAAAATGAAAAAAGAATCATTTACTAGAGGGACACTGTAAATTTTTCCATTCCAATTTCAAATCTTTCTTAAATATTCTGCAAATTCCATTCCAATTGATGGACAGTCGACACCATCTACCACCAGCAGCCCATGAATTTGTCTCTCTTCTATTGTAGCTTCTGATTCTTCTCTTTTATTGAATTTGGAGGTTTTCATATTTACCAATTGTCAAGATTTATCACCAATTCCACAACATAATAATTGAAAATAAATCACAACCCCGTATCAAGAAATCATTGAAAATGAGTAGAGAAAATAATTAGGGAACCCATGATATAAATTTTGGTATATACACGTTAAATGAAGAGAATAAACAAGTCAGGGTCCGTTTAATTGTAATGATGAAATTTAGATGGAAAGAAAATGAATTCCAGGAATTGAATTGCATTTGTGTTTGATTGGTATAATTTTTCACCTAAAAAATGTTGAAATTTTGAATTTTTTGGTGTTTGTTTGGCTTTATTTTTCATGGAAATTGTCCATTAAAGAGATTTTTTTTTTTAACAATTGTGGATAGAATTTGTTTGCATTGCAAAAATAAAAAATAAAAAATTTGAAAACCATTTTCCTACCAAAGTGGTGGGAAAACCAATTCAATGATTTAAAGGAAAAAGGGGACACGTGAGGGGTTGGGAGGAAAGGAATTCTAGGAAACTTTTTGCAATCAAACAATGCAAAAGATGGAAAATGATATTAATTATCCAAGTTTGAAAATGAGGTATGAGGTAAGAGAATTAGACTGATGTTAGGAAAAATTGAAAAAGTATATATTTTGTAGTATCATTGGTCACAAAGAAACATAATTTTTCAACGCAAGAATAATTTATAGAATCTTATTTCAAAGATTAATAGAAAAATATAGCGAAAAGAAACAAAAGTACATTCAGATTTACTAATTGTAAAAGAAAATACAATAAGATCTTTAAAGTGTTTGATGGGCGATTAGATATACCAATATAATTAAGGATATGTACAAACGTTCCATCAGAATACTAAGCTTGAATTTTGCTTAGAAATGATTCGAACGAAAAAGTTTATTATTTTAAAGTTCATGGGGGAACTGTTCGCAGCTTTAACAATTTTGTGAGATGCTTTCTTCATTTTGTTAATGGTACTTGTATTAAAAAAAGAAAAGGTTGAACCCCGCCCCGCCCCGCCCCGACCCTAGAGCAAAGTGGAAGAGGTAAATTACGGGATGTGTCTCAGCAGGTTAGGATACAAGAGCTGTCATATTGGTGCCCATAAAAAGTCCAATTTCATATCTTGTAAGAGGTACGAATCGAACCCTCAAACTGCGGTTGCCAGTTCAACAGAGACTACATAACTCATGTCCTTTGCACCACTAATCTATGCCCCTGGAGGCATGGTACTTGTATAAGTTGTACATATAAATGCTTTACATGTGTTGACTTGCTAAAAGTTATTTAGTGCTATTTTTATTTGTTGAATTGCTAAAAATTTGTTAAATTTATAATTTTTATAAAAATATTTTATTTAAATAGTATTCAATTCAATGTCAACAGTTATGAAGATCTGTAGGTTGAATTATAGTTTAGTTGTGTGTATTGATAATGATATATTTAACAAAATTGATAATGATATAATTATACGATGTATTCAAAATATGAAAATACGTCGAGAACAATTATAGTTATATTGTTTATAATTATTTTTGCTATATAATTTTTGCTTACCCAAACAAAATATCCTGGCTTCGTAACTGAACATAGGTAGTGAACAGTGGATTGCATTACTTAGAGTGTTGGAATACTTGAAATGAATCAAATATTATTCAATACATTATGGATTTTGATAGTAGAATCTACATCTTTTAGTGGCTATGTATTTACTCTTGGTGGTGGTATTATATTTTAGAAATCTTCTAAACGTGTTATTATGAAATCATATTTATTGAAACAAAATGTCGTAGACATAATACTTCTTAGTAGTTTTTCTCATATGGAATAATATATATTGGTTTTGGGTATATGATAACCTAAAAGATTAGCCTAAATGAAAAGCGGTAGTACTTNTATGTATTTACTCTTGGTGGTGGTATTATATTTTAGAAATCTTCTAAACGTGTTATTATGAAATCATATTTATTGAAACAAAATGTCGTAGACATAATACTTCTTAGTAGTTTTTCTCATATGGAATAATATATATTGGTTTTGGGTATATGATAACCTAAAAGATTAGCCTAAATGAAAAGCGGTAGTACTTCACCTAGAGAGAGAAA
>CAIGRP010078895.1:0-35311 GCA_903798385.1 Fraxinus cuspidata
ACATCGAATGTCAATAGAAAACTAGGAGATGATCTCTCCTTGAAAAATGAATATCATGATGGTAGAAATTACTATTGGGCTTGCTAGTAAAAATAAGTGGGCCTCAAGTTAGTTCAAAATTTTATAATGAATATAAAACATTGATTTTTTTTCTAATTTTTATTAATTTCGGATCGGATATGGATTTAACAATCAAATATCCGTTGGATTATCGGATCGGATCGGATCGAATTGGATAATTTTCTTATCGAATCGGATCGGATCAGATATAGGCAGATCCGATCCATTTATATCCATAGTTCTAATTATTCGAATTTTGGTTAGGAATAGACTTAGATTATGATTAGAATAGAGTTAATTTATCTTGAAAAAGAAAATTTACATTAACTTTATCGATTGTCAAGAACGCATGAATATGATTAAAACTGCATAATTGAGAATTGAAATAAGATAGTAATAAGCGGATTCGAATTTCAATACAATCGTCTTTAATTCAATACAAAACATTTTTTACCGCTTTCTTAGATAATTTAATATAAAATCAAATCAAAATCTCTTTTTTATTTACATAATTCGAATTCCATACAAAATTAGTAAACTTGAATTGAATTTATTCCATGTGGAACGATACTCTCAACTCATCAAATCTATTACTTGTCAATGATTCCATACACTTGTAAATTTCGCACGAACACATACATCTAATAGAATCTCAATATGATCTTTGTTAGAGCCATAACAAAGCCATAATGCACTTGAAATGACTTGTTATTTTTTTAGTGTTTGAAACTACTCCTTTTGTTCTACCTTATTTGGTATATCTTTGGTATATTCTTTGGTTGCTTGTTGAATAGTTGTATTAAACTCTATTATAATGCCTAAGTTTAGAAATCTCCAGACTCCACCTTGAGTGCAAAGCAAATCGGGTTACACAAAAGGTGATGTATTTTGAAAGAGACGTTAGATTTCTAATATAATTATTCTAATAAGGTTGTTCGAGTCCCATTTATTTGAAAATTCATTTTTGTAAAAACTTATTTTCAACCACACATTTTTAATAAAATAATTTTACACGTAAATCAATTTTTTTTAAAAAATTTTTTTATCCACACATTCTCCAAAACTCACTATTCAAAAATGCATTTTTTCCTCAAAATGTGGCTCAAACAAGGGCTTAAATACCAGTATTCTAAAATGTGTGAGACTTGTAAGGTAGCAAAAGTAAAGCTCAAGTGTAGAAATAAAAAAAAAAGCGTTTTCATATTTTAATTCTTCTACCTAAATAAATAAATAAATAATTCCCACCAAACAACTAAAATTACAAAAACTATAACTACTTAATAATTTCTAAAGTTTCCAAGTTACTAAGAATTAAACAATTGAAAATTGAGATAAATGAGCCCAAGAAATCGCTCCCATTAATTTAGTGTCTAAATCCACATTAGTCAGAATGGCTACTGATGCTTCACAATATTGGGAGCCCGAGCTCGAGCACATGACCCCGAACTTGACGAGCTCCAAATTTCGCTGGTTCCAAGCTCGGGTTTTATGCTGAGGTCGGGCTTCAAGCTCTTTCGTCAGGTCTCCTTGACATTATCTCACATCTTCTAGAAGCCATAATCATATTTTGACTATAAATCCTCACTTTTCCTATCTAAATACAAACTCCCAACCTATTATAAATTTGACTCAACTCAAATTGAACACTTCGAACATAACACAAACATCTTGTAAGAACCTCTTCTCCAGTTCTAGACTCCTAGTTGGATGTTGGAAGACACTTGACACAATGCCTTTAATGCCTTTTTTATTTTGGGGCATATAGCCAATGATGCTATTGCCGTTTAATGCATCTTTCTAAAGTTTTATTTGGCATTGTCAATAATATAGCCCATGTTTGATTTCATTATTTTCAAAATATATTTCACTCTTTTTTTTTTCAACCATACATCTTTCAATAAAATAATATTACACGCAAAATCCAAACTTTGCATCACACATTCTCTATCAATTTACTATTCCAAAATACATTCTTAGCAAACAATGGGCTCAAATAGGCGCTAGTAGTATCATGAGTTAATTGTCCTAGTAATCATTGAACTTACGTTTATATCTTCGATTACTCACTGAAATTTAAGATATCGAGTTTGCTATTAAATTTATCCAAACGTTGGTTGTTACTCCCGACATAACATCAATTTCAAACTTTAAACATAATTGATGATGTCACTGATGAAATGCATATGTGGTATCCAAATGCCGTTCCTCGACTAAAGACATCTTCAATTGTTCACTATAATTTGGAAGATGTCTTCAATTGCTTACTGAACTTTAATATGATTGAGTTTTGACTGCTAAACTTGTAAAAATGATGCCGACTGCCTAAAATGAACTTTGAAAATTTGTAAAAATGAAATTTAAGAGGGACTCAAATTTTCCCACCTAACATCTCCTCTCTTTCTCCCCTTACCACCCTTGCAAATGAACACAACAAAAGATACCCCTTCGGGGGTGGCCGAGTTGGTGGAGCAGGTGAGCGCGGAAATCGAAAGTCACGAGTTCGAATCCCCTGCCAACACTTCATCGGTCGAGCCAGTCGCACAGGACTTGCCTAATGCGATTTATCTCTTCTGTGTGGTTTGCGGGTTATTGCACATGAGGTTATTGCACATAGAGCGAGGTTTACCCAGTGCGCACTCATAAGTAGCGGCTACGGGTTCCTACGTCAAAAAAAAAAAAATGAACACAACAAAAGATATCATACAAAGGCAGATGCTATAGATTCAGTAAGTTTCGTTAAACATTTTTTCTCCTTTTCACATGCAGGGGGTGGTAAGGGGAAAAGGACAGGAAATATTAGGTGGGAAAATTTGAGACCATCTTAAATTTCATTTTTACAAGTTTCCAAAGTCCATTTTAGGCAATTGGCGTAATTCTTACAAGTTTAATGACCAAAACTCTATTATATTAAAATTCAGTGGGCAATTGAAAACATCTTCCAAAGTATAGTGAGCAATTGAAGAAATCTTTGGTTGGGTAACGAAGTTTCGGTGCTACCTGTGCAATTCATCACTCACGCTACCAATTTCGTTATAGACTTGAAACGAATATTATGTCAGTGAATAACGTTCATCATTTAATAAGTTTAATGATCATAAATTTTAAACTTCAATAAATAATAAAAAATACAGGCATAAATTCAAAAATTACTAGGACAATTAACTCTAGGAGATTTGCTATGTACACCGAAATTGACACGCTCCCTCATAAGGTGGAAGGTCCACGATTATTTTATTGCCTGTGGCCCCCTTTGATGAGAGTGTACTGCATTTAGCATTTCTCTAACTCTAGTAGGCGGTTGAATTGGTCAATAGGTAGCTGAATTGAGCGTGTCAATAGCATAATTTTTCAAGGGTCCCACTCGCCTTATCATTAGTAGTAAACCTATAATAAATACAGAAGTAAAGGCAGAGAGGGTAATCCATCAACCACAATCAGTGTGTTTTTGTGTGGAAAAGTGAGAGAAAAATGGCCCTGAAATTGTATGTGGATCGGATGTCCCAGCCTTCTCGTGCAATTCTTACCTTCTGCAAGTAATTTTTCTCTTCTTCATTTGTTCTGTTTCTTGAATTTTTTTTTTTTTTGCATTTTTTGGGATTACAAAATAGAAACCTTTCTTTTATATCTGACATTTACATTATTTGATCTTTGTTTTGTTAAGGGTAAACGGGATCGATTTTGAAGAGGTGAAGATTCAAATCGCCAAAGGACAGAATTTATCTCCTGAATATGCAGGTTCATTCTCATTTATTCTGCATTTCTGATTGAAAATATTATTTTATTGAAGAATATTTGGTTGAAAATGAGCAAAAGAACATGAAAATTTTAACTTGTCTCAAACAAACAACGGCTTACTTTTTGATCAATATTTTTTAAAGATGGGAGTTGACCACATCTTTTGCGTGGCGATTGCTGTGATCTAAAGTCTTGAAACTTTTAAATTTTGATGGTATTACTTTTTTCTTATTTATAAGTGAAAAAGTCAATTTTTTTTTTTTTTTGACAGAAATGCGAATTGCTGTAATTATTTCCAACTTTAACGAAAGGAAGGAATTTTTTATTTTAAAACTTACTAATTTACTTATATTTTAACCTTTTAAGCTTAACCAAACATGCCATATAATTCAGAAGAGTATTGTTCAATGTGTTTGAATATTATACTTTTTCTAATTTATAAGTATAAAAGTTGTTAATTGTACAGAAATGCGAGGTAATTATTTTCAACTTTAATTTTGAAACTTATTTTCTTTTATGCAAACTTTGAACTTAGCCAGACATGTACTACAAATGTATTGTTCAATCCTGTGTTCCTCTTTGTGTTTACTATGGTTTTATTACAGAGGTAAATCCCATGAAACAAGTTCCGGCATTAGTGCATGGAGATTTCAAGCTTTTTGAGAGGTACCCTTAATGTTTGTGTTACTCATAAAGTTACAGTTTTGTCTTCGGGCATGTATGGGTCGATTGGATAATGGCACGTCAATGAAATTTTATGCCACTCAATTTTAGCTTGAAATTATGAACGAATAATAAAAAGAGATAATGCTTGGTTCATTGATTCTTTGCGAAAGTCTGATGATTTATGCCGGGCAAATTATCCGACATCAAGTAAACTACATGACGCATTTTTGAAGATGTGTGAAAATTCTGAGTTGAAGCTATTATAAGAGATCATTAACTGGAGTCTGGAAGAATAACGACAAGAAATAGACGCAGAATTTTTTTTTTAACGTAATTAAACAATTACTTTTGCCAAAAATACATATTCCTATTAGGAGCTTACTCCACTCTAGATATGCTCTTGTTATTCTCTTTCTCTTTTCTCTTTTTCTAAAAGCTATAGCTTATGGGGAGATACAATCCATCCTATATTATGCAAAATCAGGCCAAGGAATTCACTCCAAGCCCACTCCATTTTGGGCTCACTCCGAAGGACACCTTACGAAGGTTCCTTTGGGCCAGCGACTATATGCCTAAACCAGGTTCAAATGAGCTCCTGCATTAACTCTCTTTTCTCCAATATCAATGGAGAGCAACAACAAAAACAAACTAAGCCTTGTGACCAAAAAATTGGAGTCGGCTACATGAACCTTTTTTCCTCACTGTGTTTGGTTTATTGCTAGGATCTAAAGCAACTAGATCCTTAGCAATTATAATAGGATTTTTCTAAAGGTACAGATTTTTTTATGCAGAATTTATACAAGGAGACAGTTCTGTCAAAAAAAAAAAAAATCTGCACGTGTAGCAAAGTTCATTACAATATGCAGTGTTAGTTTTTGTTTATCCTTCCATCTCTTATTTATTCGGATTAAATTGTGAGTCTCATATGAATAAGAGCCTATTTATGTCTGAGGAAATCATGTCCTAACCACTCAGTAATAAAATGTAATCTAATTTTAACCGAACTCTAAAATAGGCTCACTAGTAAACACTATTAACCAGTGCTATAATCTGAGCTTTAGTTGGCTGAGAGAATATGCAAAACCTGAAAAATAGTGTTCCAGCTTGTTCTATTTCTATTCCTGGGTCAATCTCAAGCAATCTTTAGGTGAGCATGGACAAGCTATTCATAGAAGCTCAAGCAAAACTGCACTTTTTTGTTTGCAAAAACCCAATCTTTTCATTTGCAGACTATATATATAGAACCAATGTTATTGATGCATTTGCCTCATCTATTTATACATGTAATTATGTTCACTATACGAAGATTATTTCTTTCAACATTTTCTTTTCTGTCTCTCTCAATACAAGTTGGTAACAATAAGACGATCTATTATTTCTCTATTTGTTTGCAAATCTGGCGTCCTCTGCAGTCATGCCATGCTCATCTATCTAGCTTCGGCATTTTCTGGAGTTGCGGATCACTGGTAAGTTCCGTTGCTTCTTTGCTTTCGCTGTTAGTCACCTCTAGATTTTTCAGATGAACTAAATGATCGATATATTGCACTAGATTTTGACATAGAAATACGAGTGTCGCCATGGGAATGTGTATTGCAATTCTTATTTTTCGTATACCAACACCAACTCTCAGAACGCCTTCAGCGTCATTTCAATCGAAAAAGCCTTTACTTCTACATGCAACGATACAATTTGGCCAAAGTATTGTGCCAACCCCTTGTTTCTGTGAAAGAAACTCAGATAACCTATTTTTCTGATTTATTGAATGATTTCATCTAAAAGCTTATGCTATTAAGAGGGGACAAATTTATTTACTTTAATTATTTCAACACCATTTGCAAAAAGAGTTATCCTTACTGCTAGTTTCTTTCATGATCATACAAGTGTATACTATTAAAAAGATTAGACTACCACGCAGACTTGGTATGCATTAATTAGCCAAAGTTTTGCTGTGTAGTTGATGTGAAATAGGTCTTAAATCATTTTGGAACGCTCTTTCTATGTTTTAGATTGTATCATTGGATCTTTACCCTATCCATATCCAATATATCATTTACGAATTCTGATTCGCACCCTCATTCTTTTAATGCCGTAGGTATCCGGCTGATCTTCAAAAAAGAGCAAAGATCCACTCGGTGCTCGACTGGCATCACTCTAATTTGCGACGTGGCTCAGGTGAGATTTTGTTTATACAAAGAAGATTCTTTTTACTGTGGTTGATAATCATGCAAATGCTACTAGTTTTCATTGTTTTTTACTGCTATCTGCGCTTCATCTTGGCAAGTAAAGGAATTTCTTTGAGAACAAATTTACAAAGATGAAACTCTTATTTAATAACGTTGTGTTTTCTAGCTGTAACTCTAGAATTAGTTTTATTAGCTGCAATGATCTGTGGGGTGCTTTAATCAATTGAAATTTTGATGACTTCGTCGTTTTATGGATTATGCCTGAATTTATTTTTGAGAGCAATAATTCTCGGATAGGCAATCGCCAATCAGAAAACTTGCAGTTGAGTGGACAAGTATAAATAGTGTATAAAATGACTAAGCTCCAAACTGCCAGCATGTCATTATACAATGGAGAGTTCATTCTAGTAATTCATTTATTTCTGTCTGTGTGATAAAATTACTGTTGTTCGTGTTCTCCCATTATCTAACAAGCCTATATTTTCTTTCAAAAAATGCTTTGTTTGCAGCTATGTATGTCTTTAATTCCCTTATCGCACTTGCGTTCGGGTTGCCTTTGAACCTGGAAAAAGCAGCTGAAAGTGAGAAAATTCTGATAGCATCTCTTGCGAAGATCGAGTCCTTTTGGCTCCAGGATGATGGCCCATTTTTGCTCGGAAACTCTCAACCTTCCATAGCAGATCTTAGTTTAGTGTGTGAAGTCATGCAACTTGAGGTAATAACGAGGCAATCTTCTCGTCATGGGTTAAATACACAGTCATTGTACTTTTATCAAAATTTCAAGTTGTCATAAAATATTTCGTTGAAATTAGTTGTTGAACTTAAATTTTGTTACAGTTGAGTCACACCAATCCATGTCTGTTAGTTTGGATCTTTCTTGAAGAAATCTTTGAGATAATTAGATATCGTTTTTTCTTTCTTCCCTCCCATTCATGAATTAGGTTGTTGAAACGAAGGATCGTGATCGCATTTTAGGCCATCATAAAAGAATTCTGAAGTGGGTCGAGGATACGAAGAATGCTGCTGCACCTCATTTTGAGGAGATACATTCTATAATGTCCCCAGCCAAAGATGCGCTACTGAATCTGAAGTCCATGGCAGCTAAAAAGGAGGCAGAATCCCCAGGGAAGCTTGCTTAACATTCTCAGACGAAAATCCAGGTGGGAGAACAATAATGTTGGTATGTTTGCTAAGGAGAATTTGATAATATAGGACAATATTAATGAAGAAAAAGAATTTAATAGTTTCTTCTTGTCCTACACTGCTTATCGAAGATCCACTGCGTGTAATATTAATGAAGAAAAATAATTTAAGCGTTTGGTCTTGTCCAACGCTACTTATGGAAGAACCATTGTGTGAAATATCCCATTATCAAATATTATCTTTGTTTTCTCCATCTTGGGTTCCACTGTACTTCCTTTTGAGACATGCTACTGCGGCATTTGATGTTGCCTTGATTCCAAAAAAGAACGATAGTACTATAAATTAATCGTATCCATTTTTCGAAGGTCATTTTTAGTATTCTTCATTTACATGACACGTGATATTAGACATGATTGGACACCGTAACAAATAAGATTTTAGTTTTTTTTTTTTCTACTAACAAGTTATTCCGAGCACAATAATCCCACACAGATATAAATGATTCATCAATATGAAAGCTAAACAATCACTCAACAGTTATTCCTCTTATCTTCTTGGTTCTTTAGTTATTTTACAACAAAAGAGCCTGACATTGCTGCTCCAGCGATCCATGGAGGTAGTCAGAATCCGGTGGAATGAAAAATGGCCCCAGCGGCGGTTGGAATAATTTGGATATTGCCATAATTTTTCCTTCAGCCTGTAGAAAAAAAAAATGTAAAATCTATGCACTTAGAATAACACAATTGGCATGCGCTATGTCGATATGCAAATTTTGAGTAATAGAAAAAATTGGAGCAAAGTATATTCGCTATACTGGCTTACTCCGAGGAAGACAAAGAGGATATCTATGACGAGCCAGCGAAGTATACGACTATAAGCGATGGTGACGCTAAGCATGAAGAGGGCGTATGTAATATAGCACCGGTTTCTTTTACTCTTAAATTTCCAGTGCCCTCGACTAGTTAAGTTTTCGGCATTGTACTTTCATTGACAGGTGGTCATGTCATATGTCCCATCTTAAGTTTGTAGTTCCCCTTTTATTTTCAGTATCAATAAATACTCCTATTCCTTTATGATTGCTGGATTAAAAAACCCTCCAACATAATTGATGTGTTGATCCATTAAGGTTAGAAGGAACCTGGTTCTACATGAATTTTGGTGCTCACCTTTACTTCCTTCACTTTCTCTTCTTTATTCTCAGGTTTAGCTTCTGCAATGAGAGTATCTACCCCAGTTTCCTTGGCAATGGAATTTGCATATACTCTAACACTTTCATCTACTTGAGAATGGTAACAACTTCACAAGGCCCGGGATTTAATGGATCACAACTCCCTGTCAATAGTGACAAGAATCCCAGTTGAGCCAACCCTTTAGTTCTGATAGTATTTCCTTGGCATCAAGTTGAATATTGATGTTTTGCGCCAACATTAAGCCCTTGTTTCTCGCAAGAAATTCCTTGTTTCGAACAATGGCCTTCACACCATGGCCAGTTATGGATTCGAAGTCCATGGCTTCAGGCCAGATGGGGCTCTCTTCATATCAATGACCGCCTTGGTTAATGGATTAGGTTACTCGAATTTAAGGTAATTCAACCTGAATTAGGGAAAATTTGATAAAAATATTGAACTTTACCGTCGTTTTGGAATAAAGGTTACTTGAATTTAAGGTATTTCAACAAATTAAATGAAAAAAAAAATATAAATTCAACGACTGAAAATTCTGTAGTATCTTTATAATTGCTTCCAACTATGCCTAAATTGCAATCCAAAGAATGCATGAATAGATAACAGGCCTATAGAAAAATTTATAACAGGCCTATAGAAAAGCACCAAGAACATACTTTTTCTTTTGCAAGAAACAGATAATGGTAAAATCCCTGCTGGTTTGTCTAATTCTCCAGAAATAATCCTTTCATATACAAAATGACTTTGAATCCCATCACATGGATGACATGGAATCCATATATTTAATTTACAAATAAATATATTATGTTATTCTTCCCACACGATAAAACATAAATACACTTAGTCCCTTAGTTCAGAGTTGCTTAGATAAAACCCTTTTTCAACCTAATTTGGCATGACTTTTGAAAAGTTAAAAGGAGTTTTTGAGACCAAAAAACTCATTTAGCTAATTTCAAGAAGGTACTTCTTTTAGTTAGAAGAACTTTTAAAATAAGTTGGTTCAATGTGACTTCCTATAAAAACATTTATGAAATAAGAAGATTTTTTTAAAAAATTCGTTTTCGAACAAAACTTGAAATAGCTTCCTTCAAAAGCTCTTCTACTGAAAGTTAAAGAAAAAGTAAAAGTAAAAGCAAAAGTCATCTCAAATAGGCCATTAACACACCAGCTACATGCACGCCTCTTCAACTGCCTTTTCCATGGAGCAGGTACACACCATGCAAGTCATTACTAAAAACAGAAAAATGGTAATTGTACATAAAGAATTGCATAATTGTTTACATATAGATGGGGTATCAAAAGAGAGTAGATAATTTTTTTTTATTTGATTGAAAAAATTCCGACTCAATCATATTTCATCACATAATATGTATGTAAATCAGTATGTATATGTAACATGACCGTTAAAAAAAGGCCTTGGATTTGGATCGCTGAATATCATTTTGTTCATTAGACAGTGCTGACCTTACCTGCGGGGTAGGTGATCACTATAGCGAGGGCTCCAAAATACACACACACACACAAACATATTTGGAAATGATCTAATGAGTACCGTGTTTATTTTATGTTAAGCACCGATTATGTAACATATAAATTTATTGGTGGATCCAATGCTCATCTTATGTTAAGTATAGTTGACATGTCATATAAATCCTATATATACTTCATGAAAAAAAAAAAAATACAAACAAAATAAAGTTCACATGCAAGCAACCAAGCCAAATCAACTGTCCAACTAACAAACATACTAATCTTTAAGGGTTATGCCACTTTGACAAAAAAACGTTGACATATGCTTTGACATAATAAGTGTTGGTAAGATATGCTAGGATGTAAAATTTGATTGTGTTTCAAACAGTCCAATGATAAGATGTCAAGTTACATTATGTCAAGAATTATGTAAACTATTATGTTATTGTAGCATGACTCAATCTTTAATTAAAATGTAATTATTAGGTTAGTGACTTAGTTCAATCTTTATTTCATAGAAGTTAAAGCTTATTTGATTATTTAACGCGCATTGAGAAAAATTATGCAACACTAACAAAGAATTCCTCTCTCCTTAGTATGTTGAGTAGTGAAACGGATACAAAAATGGAGAGCCTCAAGCCAATTGGATCATTTTATTCCTTTTATTATTTTTTGCATTGTAATTTCTTATCAGACGATTTTTAGAGGCAAACCGATCCAGTATTTTTCTTGTCAAGTTCTTTGTTAATTAATTAGTCTATACTCTCTTTTAATGAATAAAAATTTCTTAGAAGTCTCTCATTCTTATTATATTGCTGTTAAAAGAAAATATTTTTCTATGCCGAAATTTCTGACCAAATTTCATTATTCATCAACTAATTTAAAGTTTGATATTGTATTAATTTTAGATTATGAATTGCATTAATATGTTAACTAGAAAGCATTTGTCTTGACATGAAAAAAGAATTTTTTTTTTTTTGAAAAGTTTATTCAACCCCTATTTGACAACTATTAAATTGAGTTTTTTTTTTTTTTGGGAAAAAATGAATTTTAGAATAGTGATTTTTGGAGAATGTTTGATTAAAAAGTATGATTTTTTTATATATTTACGTGCATAACATTTTATTGTGAGAATGTATAGTTAAAAATAAGTTTGAAAAAAAGAATTATATTTTAATAGTTGTCAAACATGAGCTCAATCTCAAGCAAAAGCTATGAACAAGTTTCTTAGCAGAAATAATAATAATAGAAAAGAAAATTCAATTAAAGAAATTGTTGATGAAGAATTTGAAAATGATTGAAAGGAATAATATAATTATTGATTTTCTATAAAAAAGAAATTTATAGAAGGAACATTTGAAAGTTTTAGATTATTACTTTTGTATATTTGAGTATTTTTATTGTTGAACACATTATTTTAGTTGTCTTATTTAATATAGATTGATTTTTAAATTTCAATGACAAGGGTTAAAAATGTGTAAAATAGGATGTTGTCCAAATAGGCAGTTAATCAATCCCCACTTAACTAGGTGGTACGGGTTTTCAACAATATTATGTGGTGCTGATTTTACGGTCTAATACCCAAAATGGACGCAATGTTCACTTTCCATATTGCAGTTAATGTAGATTTATTTACCTACCATTCTAGATATTATTTGATATGTTAAATAATTAAAGTTAAGGAAAGATTGGTTTATTATTATACTTTATTTATATTTTTTTATTACCATAACAAAAAAATCTTGTATGATATGATTATATTCTTATCGGTTTTATTGTGTATAATTTTGCTTAAGATTTAATCTAATCTTGACTATTACTTTAAGGAAAGATTAATTAAATATTAAACACTCCTTAAATCTATTTATTACCATATAAAATAAATTATAAATGATATGATTATATACTTACCGTATTTTAATGCTTTAGTTTTAGGTATTCGTGCTTTGTAAATTATTTTACGTAAATAAAGTAAGAAATCAAGGGAAGATTAATAACTTTGAAAAATCTGTTGATGTCCAATGACCTAGCAACCACACGTTCTGCCATCTTTCAGCTAGGAAGATCGGACAATACTTTCAAAGCCTGCTTTGAGAAATTAGAAAAATTAGAATCCCAGCGGTGAAACTGCAGCAACCAGTTCTGCCATATTTTTAGAGAATTCACCCGATGCCATGCATTATTGAATAATCTCATAGCAAAATCGTGTTTTCAACCGTAGTTGAAGAAAACACGCCAGAAGGTGAATGTTTAATCCAATTCATAGATTAAACTGCTTGGTGTATTATTAAGAATTGTAATTCTTAATTCAAATGGAGATTGCGGCTAAGTAAAATAGTAAAGTTGTGATAAAGTCAAGATCAAATGTTTGATTCCACTTCTATGACAAGTTAAAAAAGGAAGAAAACCTAGGAGTTGTTCTTAAATTTCGTTTGATTTTTTTTTTTATTTTTTATTTTGCGAAATTACAATACCAAGACTATTATATTTTTGATCGCTTGATTTGGTGGATTGATTTATCAGTGGCATGGGGGCCGTTGATGTTTCCCTTAGTGGTTTACCTTTTATATCTGGTGTTCAAACTTGTTAATTTATGCAATTGAGTAAATTAAGTAGAACACTATAATTTGTCTACACGCTGCAATCATAATTACCTTAATACCCGCTTGTAGGATATTCTGATTGTATGGCGCGTACTTTCTGAACTTGATAATTAAGACTTAATTTTTAATTAACTAGGTTTAAGTATTTACATTTTTAATTAATAAAAAATATTATTATTTGTTGTATAATTTAAATTATTTATAGTGTCACATTTGAAGTTCGCCTAAGGCCCCTAAAATTTCAAAATCGGCTCTGCTATCAGACGACACATTTATGCCCTTTGAGATTTTTGGCATTGATGGGTAGTGTGGCCTTGGAGATAAATCTCCACTCTCGTTTTTTATGCTTGCAACTAACAGAAGTTTGGCCTTCATGGTCGATTGCATGACTTCCACTCTCTTTGATTCTGTAATAGAGAGAATTGGAATTATTAGAATTTATTCTTGTATTTTTACAGTACATTAATAGTGTGATTGACACTAAAATTAACACTAAGATAAACCAAGGATCAATATGTAAAGGGAAAGGGATTAAAAGATTATTTATTAATATCCCTGCAAATGAAAGGGAAATTTGATCCTTAATAGGAAAGAATCATCAAAATTCATTCCATAAATTAGTAGCATTTAGTATAGAATCATAAACAGATTGATAAATCTTAACAAGGAGGTTGATCTTTCAGGAATAAGAGATTTAAAGGATCATGCAAGGTTCAAATCAATCCATCTATTTTAATATGAAAGAACTCAAAAATTATTGTTGAGAACCATGGTACGAAAGCTAACAAGAACAATGATCCGTTGATTGTGGAGGAAGTACCAATGACTAGATTACGAGTAAAGAAGATCAAGAAAGCCATGAGATTACTTGCTCAAGTTACAATGGACTAAACATTGATCACAACAAGCAAACGAACAAGTTTCATGTTGGGGTGAACATAATTCAAATAAAGAAAGAAGAAGAAGTTCGGGACAAACTACACGACCGCATAGTGCTATGGGAGGTGCGGTCGCATGTCCTTATACCGAGAATCGAAGGTGGCATTTTGGATGAACTATGTGACCGCACGTCCATACACTATGCGGCTGTGTAGTACAAATCTGGTGCTGAATTTTTCAATTTTTGGGAAGAATCATAGTTTAGTTAAAACTATAGTTTGTAATTCTTGATATTTAGACAATTAATTCCGTTTTGAACTAGGTTTTATGGGTTCCCTATAAATATGACCTAATTAATTCATTATAAAAACACACAATTATTGAAATATTATTGCGAATCATATCACTTTCGACTTGTTCTTCATCGAACTTATTAAAGATTAAATTTTTGTGGCGTTCAACAATTTAAGTGAGGTTCATAAGTTTTATGATCATGTGATCAAGATATTGCTTGCAATTGCCTTAGTTTTTTGATTCAATAATTTATTGGGTTGAGCTTTTCAAACCGTAATATTTGGATTTCTTGGTTTTGACCTAATCTGTCGTGGGTTTCGTAACTACAATTGCTACTTGAGTTCTCAATAATTGTTATCAGAGCTTAGGCTCCAAAAATCAAGGTTATATCATTTACTTTCTTGTTTGAGTCTTCATTTTTGTTTTTCGTGTTCATCATCTTTTAAGTCATACAATCCAATTAAAATGCCAAAAAAAAAAAAAAAGAAATTCAAAATTCGTTTGTGCGATAAATTAGTGCCCACATCAATTTCTTTTCAATTTTTTTGGGTTCTTTGTTAAATTCTTGTGAATTTAGTAAAAGAAAAAAAAAACCTAAAAATTGCAGGAAAAATATAGCAATTAAAAAAAAAAATTCCAAAGTCAAAAGTGTCAAATTAGAAATTCGAAAAACACTTTCTTGGCGTTTATATTCAAAGCGTCAAATTCATATTTTCTTGAATCATTCTAGAGCCAATTCCCGTACTCAATTCTTTGTTGAAATCCAAAAATGTTGAATTTTGATTGAGATCGAATTAGTGGTTTAAGGTGTTTAGAAGGATGCATTGAGTGAAAAAAGGCAGAGTGATGAGACTAATAGAGAGAATAAAGCCAAATTGAGTGATACAAATTATACACATTTGAGACAAATATTATTCTAGTTTTAGGATGCCTGACAGAGACGATTCTACTTCAACCAAGAAAAATAATCAAGTCATCACGACAGAGGAGATAATACGACGATTTGAAAGGTTGTTTGGGGATATGAGAGCTATGATTGATAGACAATAGGCTAGGATGGAGATACAAGACATATTGTTTGCTAATTTACGTAGAACAAACTAGAGAAGTTCATAATACAAGGAGACAAGGTAGGCAGGAGCCTAAAACGGAGATTGGTGGTGAAAATGAAGCAAGTAGTGGAATTTATGATGATGCGTTGGTAGAGGCTGAAATAGAAAGGATGATGAACAGAAGAGATAGTCATGATAGTTTAGAGATGGAGTTGATAGAAATGTAGGTAATATTAGAATGACAATTCCTTCATTTAAATGAATGAGCAATGTAAAGGCATATTTGGACTCTAGAAAAAGATAGAGCGTATATTTGATTGCCATAACTACTCGGAGGAGAAAAATATAAAACTTGTTTTCGTTGAGTTTACTAATTATGCTATTATTTAATGGGATTACATAACAACATTTAGGAAGAAGAATCATGAGAGGCCTATTCAAACATGGTGAGAATTGAAGGCTATCACGAGGAAGAGGTTCGTTCATAATCATTACTATATGAATCTTTATCAAAAATTACAAAGTCTTTACTAAGGAACTAGGAGTGTGGAAGATTATCACAAGGAGATGGAGATTTTTAAGATTAAAGCGAATGTTGAGGAGGACCTAGAGGCCGCCATGACTTGGTTTTGAATGGTTTGAATATAGAGAGCTAATGTGGTGGAATTACAATATTATGTGGAGTTGGAAGATGTGCTACATGTGGCTATAAATATGGAGGGGTAGTTGAAGAAGAAGGAGAAAACTTGATATTCATCGGGTTTTTCGGGTTCTAATCCTTCTTAGAAATTGAAGTGGGATAACAATAGAGGTGTTGAGGCTGTATTAAAGAGTAGAACTGAGCCACCAAAGAGAAGAGATGAAGTTACTTCTCAATGTCCAAACATAACGGCGATGATCTTGCGTGACAATGGAGAAGTGGTGAGTGATAGTGAGGATGATTATGATGACATACCCGAGTTTGAGAATGCTAGTGATGGTGAGAATGTCGAGTATGAGTGGAAAAGTTATTGGTTACAAGGTGAGCTCTTATTGCTCAAATTAAAGTGGATAGCAACAAATGGAGAACATATTTCATACGGGATGCTGTATCAACAACAACGTATGTAGCATGATTATTGATGGGGATAGTTGTACCAATGTGTCTATGACTACACTTGTTGAGAAATTGTGGTTAACTATGCTAAAACATTTTAAACCTTATAATTTATAATGGTTGAATGAATGTGGAAAGACTAGGATGAATATGTGAGTATAGGTGAGTTTTTCAATTGGAATGTATCATGATGAAGTGATGTGTGATGTAGTTCTTATGCATGCCAGTCATATTCTGTTGGGGAGAGCTTGACAATATGATAGGAATGTGATGTATGATGAGTACAAAAATAGGTACAATTTTACTAAAGATCTCTTGCGCTATTGCCCCAAAATAAGTTTATGAGAATTAAATCAAATTGAAAAGTGAAGGAAAAAAAAAAAAAAGTAGCGCGTCTTTGGCTTTACGAGAGAAAGCTCACCAGAGAAAAAAAGTCTTTCTCTTCCCATCTCGGGTCATACTCTGAAGGAGAGTGAGATTGATCTTTCACAACAAGAGAACAAGATAAAAAATAATGAGGTGGCTGATTGTGAGAGAAAAATAGTAGAGCCACAAAAAAGAAAAGAAAGAGAGTCTCCTGAGAGGAAAGAAAAGTCGAAAGTGAATTTCTATGCAAAAGAGAGTGAGTTGAAGATGGCAGTAGTTGAGAACCGACCTATGATCTTGTTGGTTTATAAGGAATCACTTCTCAACTTCTAAAAATCTAAAACACTCCTCCCTAGTTTGGCTACTTCTTGGTTACTGGAATTCGAAGACTTATTTCCGGAGAACATGCCAAGTGAGTTACCCCTCCTTCAAGGTATTGAGTATCAAATTGACTTCATACCTGGAGGTGTCATTCCAAATAGGCTGGCTTCTAGAAGTAATCCCGAGGAGATAAAGGAACTTCAAAGGCAAGTGGAAGAATTGATAAGCAAGGGGTATGTGAGAGATAGTATGAGTCCATGTGCCATGCCAGTGTTATTTGTGTCGCAGAAAGACGAAACTTAAAGGATGCATGTAGACTGTTGAGCAATCAACAACATAACGGTAAAATATCGTTATCCTATACATAGTTAGATGATATGTTAGACTAGTTGCATATATCATGCATGTTTAATAAATTAGATTTTAAAAGCAGATATCATCAAATTAGGATGAGAGAGGGAGATGAGTGGAAAACTGCTTTTAAGACTAAGTATGGTTTATATGAATGGTTAGTCATGCCATTTAGACTTACGAATACACCTATCATTTTTATGGGATTAATGAAGCATGTCGTGTGTGTATTATAGGTAAATTCATAGTAGTTTACTTCGATGACATTTTAGTATATAGTAACGACTTAAATGAGAATATATGATATATAAAATGTGTGCTTGTAGGCTTAAAACAATAACAACTTTATGTTAATTTAAAAAGTGTACATTTTGCATAAAAAATATTGTTTTCTTGGTTATGTTGTTAGTTCTAAATGAATTGAAGTGGATGCAGAGAAAATCAAAGTCATTAAGGAGTGACCAACACCGAAAAGCATAACCGAAGTAAGAATGTTTCAAAGTCTGGCTAGCTTTTATAGAAATTTTGTTAGAGACTTTAGCACAATTGCCACGCCATTTATGGAGATTATAAAGAAAAATATAGGATTTTATTATGGCGTTGAACAAGAACATGTTTTTAACATTATTAAGGATATGTTATGTACCGCACCGATTTTATCACTATTTAACTTTAACAATATTTCTGAGATTGAATGTGATGCCTTAGAAATAGGTATTGGAGTTGTTTTGATATCGGAACGAAGGCCAGTAGCTTATTTTAGTGAAAAGCTAAGTGGAGCAACTCATAACTATCCTATATATGACAAGAAGTTGTATGCACTTGTTCTAGATTTGAAAACATGACAACACTACCTATGGCCAAAGGAGTTCGTGCTCCATACCGATCATGAGTCCTTGAAGCACCTAAAGGGTTAAGGTAAACTAAACAAGAGGTATGCAAGGTGGAGGGAGTTCATCGATACCTTTTCATAAATTATTTAGTATAAACAAGGTAAAAAAAATGTGTTAGCGGTTACATTTTCAAGGAGGTATGTACTTCTTACTTCTTTTGGTGCCAAATTGCTAGGATTTGAATATGTTAAGAACATGTATACTAATGTCTCAAAATTTTCTAATATATATAAATTATGTGACAAAGATGATTTAATAGATTCTTTAAGTATGATGAATATTTATTTTGGGAGAATAAATTATGCGCACTTAGGTGTTCAATGAGAGAATTTTTAGTACGTAAATGATATAGTGATGATTTAAAGGGTCACTTTGGGATTAAGAAAACTTTGGAGATGTTAAATAAACATCTTTATTGGCCTAAGATAAAAATTGATGTTGATTGAGTTTGTAATAGATGCATCAAGTATAAAAAGGCTAAGTTTAAGGTTTTACCACAAGGTTTGTATCACCATTACCCATTCATAGTAATACTTAAGTTGATGTATTTATGAATTTTGTATTGGGTTTACCTAGGGCTAAGAAAAGAAGATATTCCATATTTGTGGTGGTAAAAAAAATTTAGCAAGATGACACATTTCACTCCATATCATAAAACTAATGATGCCACTAATATTGCAGATTTATTCTTGAAGAAAGCAGTGCGCTTACATGGGGTTCCTAGAAGTATTGTATCGAATATGGATGTTAAGTTCTTTAGTCATTTTTGGAAGATTTTGTGGAGTAAGTTAAGAAATAAGCTATTATTTTCTGCTACTTGTCAATTACAAATGGATGGGCAAACTAAGATTGTTAACAAGACTTTGATACAACTATTGTGCACTATAGTCAATAAAAACTTGAAGAGTTGAGAAGATTGCTTGCCATTCATAAAATTTGCATCTAATAGGGCCACACATTCTACTACTTTTTATACTCCATTTGAAATTGTTTATAGATTTAATCACTATCACCTTTAGATATAATTTCTTTACCTGTTGATGAAAGAGTTAGCTTAGATGGAAAGAAGAATATCGAGTTGGTTAGATCACTCCAGAGAAGGTATTATGGTGTCAATTTGAAAAGAAAAATGAGCATTACGCTCCTCAAGTAAATAAAGGGCGGAAGCGCATTACATTGAACTAGAAGATTGGGTTTGGGTACATATGAGAAATGAACACTTTTCGTTTCAAAGGAAGTCAAAGTTGCAACCAAGAGGAGGTAGATCGTTCCAAGTGCTTGTAAAAATCAATGATAATGCCTATAAATTCTCCTAGGTGAGTACAACATTTCTGCTACTTTTGATGTTTCAACCTTCCTCTATTTGAATATAGGTAGAGATTCGAGAACGAATCCTTTTGAAGAAGGACGTAATGATGATAACCATGGTACGAGAGCTAGCAATGATAATGACCAGTTGATTATAGAGGAATGACCAATGATCATATTACGAGCAAACAAGGTCAAGGAAGCCATGAGATTGTTTGCTTATTAAGTTACAGTTGACGAAACATCGATCAAAACAACTAAAGGAACAAGTTTCATGTTGGGCTTGGAAGTGGAAACAAAATGGGCGAACATAATTCAAACAAAAAAAGAAGAAGCCGTACAAGACAACTAAATGACAGCATAGTGCTAGGGCTTGATATTTAGACTATTAATTTCGTTTTAAGTAGGTTTTATGAGTTCCCTATAAATAAGACCTAATTAATTCATTATAAAAACACAATAATTGAATTATATTTCTTTAAATCTCATTTTCTAAAAGACTCGAATGCTCTTATTTCTATAATCCAATAGAACTTTATTCAATAAGAATAATTCAACATACCACAATAAAAATTATAATATAAGATATTAATTGAAAAACTACCATGGACAAAACTTTAATAGTCTATATACTAAAATCATAAAATTTTCAAAATAATAGATAATTTTCACATGGGATCCGTGTTCTCCCATGTGGAGAAAATTTGTCCTCAAATTTTAAGGAAATATTGATTACCCTTTCTTGGGCAAACAATAACTATTGTTTGATTTTCATCATGTAGTCACGAGTATATGCGTTCACCAGTTGTACTTAACGATGTCAAAAAAATTCAGCGGCTCGAGCGGCTCGGAAAAAACCTAAGCCATGCCGGCTCGTGGCGAGCCTCATTTTGGGGCATCGACTCGAGCTCGTCATCGGCCCGTGTCATGGGCCGAGCCGGGCTTTTTTTTTTTTTAAGGTTAGATGTATTTGTTTTATATATTAATATTTTTATAATACGTATAAATTGCGCAAATTTTAAATATATTAATAAAAAATTATATATAAAAAAAATATAGATTTATAACGAATTTAAAAAAAAACACGAGCCGGTTCGACCCCCTAAGGCTCGAGCCGAAATCTCGGCCCAAGCCCATTTTTTTGGTCAAGCTTTTGCTCGACTCGGCTTGGGCCCAAAAAAGCTCGGCCTTGTTTTACTCGAGTCGAGCCAAAGCCTTGAGTTTCGGCTCGTGGCTCGACTTGACTTGGCTCGTTGACATGGCTAGTTGAACTTCATGATTTCGACATCTCCTTGGCAACATGCTCATAGGAAATTAGGAATGAACTCGTCTTTGAACTTATATAGAATAACGTGAATGGAAGTGTGAGAACACGAAAATCACGAACCTTCTAATTTTTGTTGATTCATTCATGAATATAAAAAACGAGGCATTAATTATTTGTTAATTTACGAAAATTAGGAATGAACTCGTCTTTGAACTTATATAGAATAACGTGAATGGAAGTGTAAGAACACGAAAATCACGAACCTTCTAATTTTTGTTGATTCATTCATGAATATAAAAAATGAGGCATTAATTATTTGTTAATTTACGAATAAAATCGAAAATTCGAATACATAATTAGAAATACTAAAGTTATTGTTTCATTAAATCACATTTTTCGAAAGACCCAAATGATTTTATTTCAACAATGCAATAGAATCTTGTTCCATAAGGAAAATTTAAAACTTATGATAAATTTCTAATATTATCTATTAATTGAAAAACTACCCCAATTAAATTTTAATTTCAATAGAGAATACTGATTTTTTATATCATTAAACCCCACCTTTAAAAGGGCCTAGTTGGTTTTATTTATACTTAGAATCCTCATTCCGTAGTGAATTCTTAAATACCTTAACAAAAATCATAATCTAAGTATTAATTGAAAAACTAGCATGAGAAAAATTTAATCAAAGGAAAAAAATAAAAAATTGCCATAAGATAATAAAATTTTAAAACTACCAAAGTAATTCATAATTTTATTTTTGGGCTGCATATGTTACATAGGACAAACCAAGGGAAAAGGCATTTCAAAATTTTGCAGTCTACACAAGTTACCATTGTGACTATCTCGAAAATTCTACTTCTTTTTTTTTTTGGCTAGGAAGGTAATAATAACCTTAGAACCTTGGTTAATACTCGCTACTATCCCGTAATTCTAGTGGATATTGTCACCTTAAAGAAATGGGTATTAATACCTTCTAAGGGAGGATAAATGATAGATTGAAAAAGAGTGTATCGATATCTTGTGACACATTGTATTTTTGCACATGATTTCCTTTGATTCGAAGTTCATTCATCATTCCTCCTTTAATCCATTGAAGCAAAATCAATACATGCATATGCAAGTTGATACCTAATGCTTTGGGAATCGTTTGTTACGTTCTTTTATTTAGTACGTGAAATAATTTGATATGTAGTTGAGGTTTATGCACAAATAAGCCTTGAGGGAAGAAAATGCTTCCTAAAATCCTATCTATTTATTTATTAACCTCCAAAACAAAAGGTAGATAGATCAAGATGTTACATTACAACTTCATTTCCAAAAGACACGTGAAAAATCATAACATCTCGTCTACATATCTATTCAAAAGTTTGAAATGTTTCTCTTACAACATTATTATTATTATTTTTTTCAAAACTATGCGTGACAAATTATAAGATCTCGTTTCTTACCTGAAACACTTTAACCATTAGAACCAGTTAAGTACAAAAAAGTTGTCAAAAGACTTGTCAATGTCATCTATTCGATAAAAGAGGAGGAAAGAGAGACTAAACTTGTCTTGGGGTTGATTTCTTTCTTCTAGGACAGGTCGAAATTGGTCCTTATGCATTCGAGAGTATGAGCATAATATCGTTCCACATACTATATGTGGTCTCGTGTTTGTACTAGCCAGGGCGTCATGGATGACATCCCACTATTCTTTATTTTCTTTAATATGATTTATTCGAGGAACTCATGAGCAAGCTCATAATAGATTTATTTATGTTGGACTTAAATTGTTAGATCTATGATTATGACAATAGAATAATATCAATTTTTTGACTTGAATTTGAGAATCGATCAATGGTTAGATTATTGCATTGTCATATTTTGATGTATCTCAAAACCTTGGTAATTTCAAAGTGCAACACCGTATAATCTCAAATATATACGGTTGAAAAAGTTCGATAAAAATTGTGAGTTCCATTAAAATTTATGATTGAAAATAAATTTGAAAAAAAATGAGTTTGAAAATAAGGATAGACGTGTTAACCAAGAATTGTACATAATATATATTTGAAATAACGATAAAACAAAACTGAAAAAAGCGAGAGAGCTAGTTACTACACGAATTATGTCAAAAGATTATTTAACTAGTCACTCTGGTGAGTGAGCGACGAGCAAGCATACTTAAACATGTTGAGAAATAATTTGATTCCATTAAACAATGATAAACATGAAATATATATGTGAACATGTACAAAAGGGAGAAAAATGGGGACCATTTTAGAGATAATATGTTATATACAACCTCAAGATCATCGTTACGTATATATAGAGCTCAATAATCAAGATTTTAGTTTCTTTTCTTCGTACTACCTAACCAAATATATGTAAATCATTAACACAAGCTTTTGGCATGGACAATATACAAAGAAATATGCTTTTTATTCAAATCCACACAAGATAACCAAACTTGATTTACAGTTGGATTTTGTTATGTGTAACACTGGGCTTGACACCCCGGTGTACAGCCCTTTCACAATAGGAGGGCCACGATATTTTTATTGGACGTGGCTCCCCCTTGTTGTGAGGGGATGTAAAAATAACAAAACCCTTTACAGTTTATTAACAACTTATTCCAAGCAGAGTAATCCCACACAGATATTTACATGATTCAACACTATGGAAGCTAAACATTCACTCAACAGTTATTCCTTTCATATCAAGAGTATCCAGCTTCTTAGGTCTCTTGTAATATTTCAACAAAAGAGAGCAACAAACGACAGTCACTGAAGAGGCTGCCATTGCTGCTCCAGCAATCCATGGAGGTAGTCGGAGGCCAGTGGATGGGAAAATGGCCCCAGCAGCGATTGGAATGCCGAGGATATTGTAACCTAATGCCCAGAGATAGTTGAGGCGGATTCTGAAAAAGGTTTTACGGGAAAGGTCTATGGCAGTTATGACATCCTCCAAATTGCTCTTCATTAAAACAATGTCAGCTGCCTCAATAGCAATGTCAGTGCCTGCACCAATTGCCATTCCAACATCTGCAGCTACAAGTGCGGGCGAGTCGTTGATTCCATCTCCCACCATTGCCACAACATTTCCTTCAGCCTGTAGACGGTAAAAAATGTAAAATGTATGCAGTTAGAATAACAAATTGGCACATACGTGCTATGTCAAGATAACAAAGAGAATATCCATGAGTAGCGTACTAAGTATATTACTAGGTGTAAGGTGATTCGAAGCATGAAAAGGGCACATGTTACATAGCACTGGTTACTTTTACATTTCAATGTCCAGTCTCCTAGACTAGTTAATTTTTCGGCATAGTACTTTCATTGACTGGAGGTCAGGTCACATGTCCCCTCCTAAGTTTGTAGTTTATTTTATTTCAATATTATTAAATACTCCACCTTTGTGTTGGTTGGATAACCCTCTCACATAACACATATGATCCAATTGGTTAGATGGAACTTGGATCAACAAATTAAATTATTCACGAGTTCGTATTTTACAAGAATGGTCGAGATATTTTACTCACCTGTAATTCCTTAACTTTCTCAGCCTTATTCTCAGGTTTAGCTTCTGCAATGACAGTATCTATCCCAACTTCCTTGGCAATGGAATTCGCAGTTCCCCAATTGTCACCTGTGACTACTATACTCTTAACTTTCATCGACTTGAGAATGGAAACAACTTCACGAGCCCCGGGCTTCAATGGATCAGATATGGCAAGAACTCCAACCAACTCCCTGTCGATGGATACAAGAATCCCAGTTTGGGCCAACCCTTCAGTTTCTGATAGAATTTCCTCGGCATCAAGTGGAATATTGATGTTTTGCGCCAACATTAAGCCCTTGTTTCCCACAAGAACTTCCTTGTTTTGAACAATGGCCTTCACACCATGGCCAGTTATGGATTCAAATTCCAGGGCTTCAGGCCAGAAGGGGTTCTCTTCATCTTGCCTAAACTTTTTGGCATACTCAACAACCGCCTTGGCTAATGGGTGTTCACTGTTTACCTGTTAAATCAAAACACAAACCATTATCGAAGTTATTACTTGTTGGATAAAGTGCAGTTATTATGAGAATACGAAAAAGGCGCCAGCATGGATTAGTTTAGTTCTAAATCTGATGTAATTTGTACCCGTGGACACACCGTGATCTTCAACTATAAATGTAAAAACCAAAAATAAGAATCTTGTTTTCTACAAAATTGTAAGACAAATAGAGATCCATTTTTAGCTTAATGAAAGTTCCACAAAACATTAGGTGTCATCCCATTTAAAGATCTGAAGTTAAAAAAGAAATACCTCAGCAGCAGCCACCAGCTCATAGAATTCTCGAAGAACCATATTTTTCAAGAGTCTTGTGTTTACTACTACTGGCTTTCCAACTGTGAGAGTTCCCGTTTTGTCGAAAACTATACAGTTCACCTGTCACAATACAGCTGGTAACTATTCATAAAAATTAAGTCCTTGATTTCAGTCATTCAACTCACATTTTTGGCTACAATATATGATTGCTGTTCTGTATATCAACATGCATGTTTGGCTATGCTTAAAAAGTTCACTTAGAAGTAAATAAGATTCTAATTAATTAAAATTTTAGAGGTCAAAGTTGGAAATACGTTACTATTTTGACATTAAGACGAGACTTACTTCTAAAATAACCAGTCATTTTTTTTTGTTACGTAAAAGTAACATCCAAACATGTTTGAAACCAAAAGTTACTTTCACATTTTTCAAGCTTAGCTGAACATTTTACCACAGCAGCAAAACAGCATGTCATATTCTAACCTTATGAGCACTTTCTAATGCCTGACCACCTTTAATCAGGATTCCTTGTGAAGCACCGACTCCAGTACCAACCATAACAGCAGTCGGAGTAGCCAGGCCAAGTGCACACGGGCAGGCTATGACCATGACAGAAATGCCGAACTGAAGTGCAAGCTGAAAGCTATCCATTGAAGTAGGAAGCCAAGATTTTGGATAGCCACGTAATTTTCCAGCTAAAAACCAGGCAAGCCAAGTGGAAAATGAGAGAATTATAACCTGCGAATTGCAAATTAGCATTCAATGAATTAAATTAGGCTAAGTTATGCAGTATACCAAATATCCAACAAGTCAGAGTGTAAAAAAAATAAAAATGTAGCAGTATCCTTACAAGGGGAACAAAGAATTTGGAAATACGATCAGCTAACTTTTGGACGGGGGCTTTGGCCATTTGTGCTGATTCAACTAGTCGAACAATTTGTGAAAGAGCACTCTCTGATCCAACCCTTGTTGCCTTAATGTGAAGCACCCCGTTCTCATTCACGGTTCCTCCAATAACAATGTCACCCTTCCTTTTGGCCACTGATCTAGATTCTCCAGTTATCATGCTCTCATTTACATGACTTTGTCCCCAGACAACAAATCCATCACAAGCTACTTTTGCACCTGGAATGATCTTAATGATGTCATTCTTTTGTATTAATCGACTGTCTATTTCTTCCTCATCGATTAAATTTCCTTCATCATCCATGGTTAAAAGCGTTGCTGTTTCGGGAGCCAAGTCCATGAGTTTCTCGATGGCTTCAGAAGTTTTCCCCTTAGCCAACACCTCAAGGTACTTCCCGAGTAGAATGAACGAAATGAGCATTGAGCTGGTCTCGAAAAAATCGGTCGACTCAAAACTTTGAGAAGTGGCAGCTCGCAATACAGAGTAGACAGAATAAAAGTAGGCTGCGTTTGTTCCCAGGGCAATAAGAACATCCATATTAGCTGAACCGTGGCGCAATGCCTTGTAAGAACCGGTATAGAATCGTCGACCTATGATAAACTGCACTGGAGTAGATAAGATCCACCTTAAAAGCTCCCCAATGCTAAGCATGTTGACTATTTTTGTATCCAGCCCATGCTTTATGCCAGGGATATACATAAAGACCATGGACATTAAGAAGACTGGAATTGTGAAAACCAAACTCCAAAGGAATGATCTGTAATATCCTTTGATCTCCTCCTGTCGATGGGCTTCTCTGCCCCCTCCTTCAGGAAATATCATTGCCTTGAACCGTCCTGATCCAGTCGCCTCAATTACTTTTATAAAATTTCTAGGTCCCGTTACATCTGGTTTGTATGATAGCTCAAACTTTTTGAGATCCAAATCGAAGTCTATATCTTCAACTCCTGGAAGTGCCTGAAGAGAATTTCCAATTATTCTCATGGAATTTTCAGTGTGTACTCCCTCAACCTGCAGTTGTATTTTGGACCTATCTTCTCCAGCACTGATGAGTATGGCCTCAAATCCAGTATCTTCAATGGCTTCCAAGATTTGATTGTAACTCAAGAACTTTGGATCATATTGAACTTCAGCCTCTTCTGTTGCCAATGCAACTTGTGCTTTTTGTACACCACGCAATGCTTGTAAAGCAGATTCAACAGTTGTGGAACAAGAAGTGCAAGTCATTCCGTTTATGCGAATCCGGCACACTTGAGTTGATTTCTCATTGATCTCTTCTTTGATAAATGTGGCTTGAAAGCCTACATCTTCAATTGTCTCACGGATCGTTTCTTCCTGCATATTTCAACATGAAAATTAGAAAAACATTATCTGTGACCCATATCCTCAATATTGAGGATTGAATGAACTGTAAAATCAAAAGGAGTGCACTTGAGTTATAACAATCCTGAGATAAAACCTGACTACATGGAAACTCAATTTTAAACTAAGGTATGTTAATTTCTCCAAGAACGCAAGTTTGTCCACTCTACATCTTGAGCTAGCATGCGCCATAAAATAATTCATGTTTTTACTTCTACTGGATAATCAAGTAAAAAGCCATCGACTTTACGAAAACTTTAGGTTCACTGAAACGAGAGGTATAGAATCAGAGAGGCCAGGGAAAACAACAAATTGCAGAGTCTCGGAACCTGAAAGCAGCAAACAATACCTCCAAAAGGTTTAACTTTCAAGAAAGCAAAGATAATTTTCAGTACTAAAGGAATTTCAGTGCCTCATAAATATACAAGTTTGGTATTGCTAATCTTACTGAAATGGGCCAGTAAATAATTTCTTGAGTAGGAGGAGGCAAATCTGGACCTTAGACGCTGTTGATTCTATATGCCTTAATTTGGTAGCTACTGCAGCTTGTAATTTCCATAGTAGTTTGCAAAAATTCCTCTAGATGGATTAAAATATAGAAAAGAAGTGATCGAACTGAAATTTCGGTAAACTTTGATAAACAATAGTGTGTGCGTGTGTGTGTCAACTTACATTAACAAAAGCAGGGTAAAACGTGACTTGGGCTCTGTTATTTAACACATCAACCACAGCCTCTTTGATTCCCGGAAGCCTCTTCACGGCCTTTTCGACGGAGCCGGCACACGCAGAGCAAGTCATTCCAATTACAGAAAAAAGGGCTTTGGATTCAGATCCATGAATGTCTTTTTCTTCATCAGATGATGCACGTACGCCCTTTGGGATTTTGGGCATTGATGGATAGTGTGGTTTTGGAGATAAATCTCGACTCTCGTTCCTTATGCATGCCAATGACAGAAATTTGGCCGCCATGATTGATTTCTTGAATTCCTACCTTTGATTCTGCAATAGAGAGAAATGGAAGAATTTGTGTTTGTTAGAGATTGATTTCTGTATCTTTACGTTACATTTCTTCTCATTTGAAATGGGTGAATTTATAGGCTTGTTTCGGCCCCATCATTTTGAAAATAATGGATTTTTGAACAGGGATGGTCGAAGAACGTGAACAGTAATGGTGAAGAAATTGTGGTTAAAAAATAAAGTAAAATTTTGAATTAGCGTATGAAATTATTTTATTAAAAAATGTGTGATTGAAAAAAATATATATATTTACTCTTTCGTAGTGATGGCAACGGAACGGGCCACTTTAATTGATTAATTTTTTTTATTCTTCATGGGTGCCCCACCCGCCACCCCGTTTGGGGCGGGTTTTTTTGCCCCATTCGAGGTGAGGCGGGCGCGGGCTTTTGCCAACTCTATCCCTTTGTCACATTTATAGAGGTTCACTTTCCTTATTTTCTTGTTCCAATTATATAGTTTTGTTACTTTATTAAATATGTTTTGTTTTAATCGTTTATTAATGTACACTTATTTTTTTATTACTTTCAATAATAATTTATACCTAGTTATTGATGATTAAATGACGGTAAATTAGGAAAGTTTTTGAAAAAATGATTTTTCCACTAACATTAAATAAGATTTCTTAATCCGTGAGAAAAATAAAACAAGTCTATATAAATGGGACAACTACTAGTTATTGATAATTAAATTAGGGTAAACTATAAAAGTTTTTGTCAAAAAATTGTTTTTCCAATAACATTAAATAAGATTTCTTAATCCGTGTGAAAAACAAAACAAGTCTATATAAATGGGACAGAGTGAGTATTTTAGAAATAATGAGAATCAAACAAGGGTCATTATTGCAGAGTTCACACTAAAGTGAAGGACTCATGGAATATACTATCAAACTGCACACATATTTGGATCCACAGTTTCAGTTTATAAGTTGGGGATAGTCATGTCAACGAGTCGAGCCGAGCCGAGCCACGAGCCGAAACTTAAAGTTCGGGTTCGACTCGATTAAAATAGGTCCGAACTTTTTTGGGCCCAAACTTAGCGAAGCAAAAGATCGGCCAAAAAAATAAGGTTCGGCCCGAGCTTTAGCGAGCGGGGCCCGAGCTGAGTTGGCTCGTATTTTTTTTTAAAAAATTCGTTATAAATCTATAATTTTTTATAATGTATTTAAAATTTGTGCAATTTATGCATGTTATAAATAATAGCTAAATATTAATATATATAAAAAAATACATTTAAACTTAAGAGAAATTNATTCTTATAACGTATTTAAAATTTGTGCAATATATACGTGTTATAAATAATAACTAAATACTTATATATAAAAAAATACATTTAAACTTAAAACAATTTAATTTTTTTTATATATTATTTAGTCACGGTCGATGACGAGCCCGAGTCCGAACCGGGCCTGGTTCGAGTCGACGCCCCAAAATAGGGCTCGGCCTGAGCCGATGAGATTTTTTTGCCATCCCTAGTTGTGGATTTCAAAACTTATAAGTAATTTATTTGTCAAACATGCACATTATTGGCTCTACTTAAAAGCTACACTTTATAACTGTATAAAATCATATTTTCAGAAAAGTAACTTTTAGCCTCAGTTTGATGGTCATTATTTGATAAAATATGTTTTAAATGGTGAATTTTTTAAAAATGTGTGGTTAAAAATTAAGGAAAAATTTTAAATTTACGTATATAATATTTTATTAAATGAATGTATAATTGAAAATAAATATGTAGAAAAAAACTTTTGAAAAAAAATCCATCAAACATGGGCTTATTCCATTTGTAAGCATGATTGAACATTCCATGGGCTCATTTGACTGAGCTTCGACTTTTACTTTTTGTATAAATTCTTTAAGATGAAGTTATCTTAAACTAATTTTCTTAAAAAACTCTTCAAGTCAGACAAAATATTTTCAAAAAATTAATCTTATATATAAATAAGCAGCTTTTCATAAGCAATTTATTTTACTTTTAAAAGTCTTCTCAAAAGAATTTTTAAGCTATCTTCTTCTAGAAACTCTTTTAATTAAATAAAACACTCTCAAACTATGACTTGTTTACTAAGACTAACAAAATTGATCGCTTTTGTTGACTCTTGTATAATGTTTGTACCATACCAAGTTTCCCTCCAAATGAACAAGCTGACCAGATATTGCGCTGGAATTGGGATCTTTGACTTCTGCACAGCCCGAATAAATAATATAAGATTTTATTATTGTTCTTATTGATTCTATTTGTGTAAACATATTTACAAATAATGCAGGGATCTCCCTTTCATAGAAAAATTATAATATATTTTGATTTATAAAATAAGAATTTTGTTAGCTTTCAAGGTTAAAAAAAAATAATTTTTTTCTCCTATATAACTTTTATGATTTAGTTACGGGCTATGAAATGTTAGAGCATGAATGGAGTGATCTTAAAGATAAACAACAAAGGTATGACTTATTTTTAATGTGGACTCATGTACATTAAAATATGCATTCAGAACTTATCTTTATAATAGACAATCCCCTAAGACTCCAAGTCAAGATGGACTATTATTTCTCTTAGAAATATCAAGAAAATAGATAAATAATAATATAAGACCCCTGTTTTGCTTAGTTAAAAATTAAATTTTAGTATATTTCGAAAAAAATTGATCAAATGTATGATTGACAGTTGCTGAAAGTTATGAGTCTCATAAAATATGTTGTTGAAATGAGTTTAAAGAAAAAATGAGTTTTAAAAATGGAAGCCAAACATATGCTAAAATTTTCGTGAAAATTGCAATAATAAAAGAATAAGAAAAATTATTGATTATCGTGGACAAAATTTTCACAATATAAAACATTGCTACAATAATATAATATCTCTCTCACACACCCGAAACCCTAAATACAACCAAGAAAACTGACACAAGAACTATCGGACGCTCTGAAAACCTATGAAGAGAACTTGTTAAATGCTACGCTAAGGCCCATCTCTTAATTTCTTGGTGTGTTCTTTGGCAATAGATAGGAACATCCATTTATAGTGCTTTCTTGTCCAACAATGTGCAGTTGTGCACTATTTTATCAATAAAAATCATGTCAAAATCGACCAAAAAAGATCAAAAAAAGTTACACAAGTGGCTAAATAATTGTGCAAGTGCTCTTAATGTGACTCTATTGCCAAAACTTGAACGTATTTTGGCTTCTTTATTAAGAGCCAATTTATAATTTTAGAGTGCTGGGTCAAAGTACATGCATACCCATCACATGTATGAATTTATCTAATAATCTTAGAATAATTGTAAAAAAGTACTCAAGGAAAAATCACTATGTATTTTTTAAAAAATTTTGAAGTGTAATCATGCATTCATTTAATAATGAATAAGAATTTTAAGTAGATATTTATTTAAAATGACGATAATATAAAAGGAAAAAGGATGAGATAAAGTTACTGCACAAACTAATATGTCAAAGTGTAATGATTTGACATTTTATTCTTTTATGAGTTTGATAGGCCATATCTCTCCAGGGACGCACGTGGCTCGCTCTTATTGGTTGGGCATCTGTGCGGACAAATGTCTAGTTTGGGCGTCTGTGCGGACAAAGCAGACAAACGTCAAGTTTGGGCGTCTGTGCGGACAAACGTCCAGTCAATAGGGGTGCTTGTTAGTCCAAGGCTCACGTAATCGTAGAAAAATAGCAAAATCCTTCATTTTATTTCATCTTTTGGTTTGAATTCTAACCCATGTTTGAACTCCATTTTTTGAAATATATATATATATATATATATTCTTAGACATATTTTGATCTCATTTCAACAAACATTTTTAAATAAAATAATATTATACGTAAATTCAATTTTTTTTAATTTTTTAACCACACATTTCTCATCAATACATTATTCAAAAATACTTTTTTATTTTTTATTTTTTGACAAAAAATGGTACTCAAACAAATAAAGTTGTTATGACTCCTGAAGATAACCCTTTTATGAAAATAATGATTCTATTTTTCATTTCAACTTTAAGATCTACACGCGTCTTGTTATGCTTAAAATTAACTTTAAAAGGTTACTTTTTTTTTTGCACATAGTGTGTGTTATAGTGCGTGTAAAAGTTTAAGGGACCGCCATTATTTCCCCATACCTCTATCATTCTTTTCGGACTCCATAATCTATTCACATGCTTCATTGAAAAAGGAAAATGTCCTACATGAAAGCTCTCTTGAATTGTATACGTATAGTCATTGCATGCATGAGATCATCGAGTAATCAAATTATGGCGAGTGACTACATATTTATAGAGACCAATAAAAGCGTCACACTTTAATATAGTGAAAGTTTCAACAAGTGACGGCTAGACTTAATTTTGTCATATTGTATCGGTCAACTTGATGATGATGATGATGTGTGTGTGTGTGTGTATATATATAGTGAGAAAGTTTCAACACTTTAATATTCTTGCTTACTAAGGTATTGTTGTGAGAATATTATCTTTAATAAGATTTGTCATTCTAATTTGCTACTTCGCACGTGTTTGATTTTCAGAATGTGCCAAATAATATATCTAGAAAAACATTTTTATTGGTCTTTTTTTATGGTTTGATCATGCAGTTGTAATACACAAACAGGTTCAAAGACGGGGTTCAAAAATAGGGGGACGCATGTTGACATATAATTGGACAGTTTGGAAAATAAAAAAAAACAAACATCTAAACAGATGCTGCCAAGTCAGTATATCCATCTTTATTCTTTTTAAGCATGTTCAATCATCATTATTCTTGTTCATGACAGCTGATCTTTGATTAATTCATCTTTAATATGGCTTAGAAGTATGGATGGCTAATTTTAGTCTTAGATACAAAAACCTAGGTACACACTGTGTATATATGTTATATATAGCACCTTACGTAAAAACTTAAATTAAATTTTGATATAATTTATATTTCCTTTTTAACAAGCTTCCCCATGTACATGTCGAAATCATTTTTCATCTAAAGGCTCTTATATATACAAATAGTAACAGTCAAAATTGAAATACGAACTCGTGTATGCTAGACTGATGCTAGATATGTTGAATTACTTCATTTACAATTTTAATGTTGAAGAGAATATAAATTTATTAATTTATTCAATTATTATGCATGTCTATACAAGGTTCATTTAGCGAAACGATGCAATTATAACATTGCAATGAAATAAGAAAATCTTGTTTAAGTAAAATGTGAGAGAGAGGGAGGGAGGGAGGGGGGGGGGGGGCCTCAATTTCATCACCCAAAACCACTCAAGCATCAAAATCACTGAAACGCTCAAAAGATCAAGCATCCTCGAGCAAGAGAGAGAGAGAGAGAGAGTTACTGTAAGAACTAAATGAATGTTGCTTGACTATTCTTGTCACTTCAACTCGTGAGAGCGCATATTTTTAAGAAACGTGTTGAGAGAGAACTTGATATTTTTTTTTCATACAACGGAATATAGACATTGTATATAAAGAATATAGACATTGTATATAAATTTGTGTGAATGAGTGTTGAATGCGTGGCTATGTATTTATAGAAGTAGATGCTACCTTAAAAACGAATCTCGAGTGCCGAATAAATCTCATCACCAAAAAAACAATACCAATAGTGGTAAAGATTCCAGAATATACGATTTGTCATCTTTTTCATTTATATATTAAGTTTTTTGCAATTGGTGCAAACTTTTAATATAGATTAGTTCTTGTGAAACATTGTTCCTCGTACATAATCAATTAACCTTCTACAAGTTTAGGATAGAGAGGGATTTGAATTTATGAATATGCAATAACTCACTGACCGAGGATTCTTACATCGAAAATGAGCGAAAATAAGGGATCTGTCAAATACATTGACAGGAGAGCTTTCCACCTTATAAGGAAGCCCCGTGCGAGCAATGGTGGACAAAGTGGAAACAAGAATGTCTACTTGAGTCGCAATCATTGGTGAAAATCCGATGTCCCGAAAATTTAAGATTCCTCCATAAGGTTCCTAGTAGTCTCAAAGTATAAATGGGCCTTGACAATCCATGTTAATGTTAAAAGGCTACGTCGATTAAATATGAAAATACTAACCAATGTATAAGAGTTTCTAGTACTTCTTTTAATAAGACTCACCTTTTAAAACAAAACCTATAGTTTTAAAATGATGTCAGAGCCTAACACACCCAAAAGGAACCACATTCTTGCAGAGCATGATAACATGGTTAAATAAAAAATACTAACCAATATACAAGTGATTTTATTACTTCTCTTAATTATATTGACATTTTAAGATAAAATCCAAAGAAGCTACCATAAGCAATGAATGAATCTTTACCGATTCTCAGTTCTTAATGTTAATTCACCTCATAATATATTGTTATTTAATCGAAGTAAGTGTGATATATCATTGTTACGATCAACTTTCTTATTCTGTTGATTTTTTTTTCTATAAGTTACTATATGTTTCATTTTTCATTATTGACTGAATTAATTAAAATATCGCACATACTTAAGAAAGGAACTAGACTTACTTCAGTAAAAGGTGCATAAATTGAACTTACCCCAGCTCATTGATCTTTATATGCGTATTAACGAAGTGAAATATCACTTTCCCTTTGTTTCGAATTGATATCGGGAAAGACAACGCAAGATTGGTCCACCATGAAAGCTCTTCCTAAGGGATTTGTGCTTCAAAAGACTTTGATTATAAGGGCGCTACTAAAAGCCATTTTTAAGTTGATTTTGATTGCTTTGACCCATTTACCTCGAGTCAAAGGATTTCGCATTAACCGTTCCTCAAGCTCTAAGGAACGCTCCGAAACGCTCTTTCTCGCAGGACGACTAGGGGCCAGCCCGGGAAAGTTACTGCACGGCTCGGGGG
>CAIGRP010078899.1:0-17282 GCA_903798385.1 Fraxinus cuspidata
AGTTCTGCTGATTAAAGATTGAGAACAATAAGAAGAAGAAAGAACGAGGAATAAAGATGGATGTAGTGACCGACGGATGGATTCTGCGGAGAAAACCTCGGTGGGTGGTTATTTAGGTTTATTTGCAGAAATGGTCCCAACCTATAGACTCTTCGGAAAAAAGGACATTCCTTTCATTCTTGATATTGACTTCCTCATTTGAACCTTGACGGTTAAACTGTCAATTTCTCATTAAAAAAAACTCCAATATCCTTATTTTAATAACAAAGAAGAAAAGAAATAAAAAAAATATCTACGTTTTGTTTGCATAATTTCTCTTTTTATCAATACAAGAAGGTTAAGACCAAATTTAAAATTCGACTCTCATTTGAAGAAGTAAGAATGAAATTTCAAAAATAAATAAAAATATTAATACAGAGCAAATTCCTCTTCTATATAAGCACCAAACTTTTGATGGTTATTCTCAACGGAGGAACACCACATATAATAGATCTATATGTGTTGTCGTATTTATATTACAGATATATGTATATTAAAATATAGTGTCCATCTGAAAGTCATTTGTATCACATTTTTAGCATAATTCATGTCGTTATACGGTGTTTCACAGCTACAGTTGCTGATTAAATGGCTTAAAATTACCAATGTGCCCTTTAAAATAAAATTTATTCTTCCTTGAAAAATGCATTTTTAGTAACTTGATTCATGTTCAGTCAGTAATTAATTGACAAATGAGACCCGTCGACTTTCTAGTGGTTAAAAATTAGCTTAAAATCATTACAAAATGGTTCCTAGATAGGCGCATAGTAATTTCTTTATAATAATTAATTAGCTCTTGTTATACAGTGTTTCATAGTTGCAATTCTTGACGAAATGGCTTAAAATTACCAATGTGCCCCTTAAAATAAAATTTATTCTTCTTTGAAAAAGGCATTTTTAATAACTTGATTATGTTCAAATAATAATTAATGTACAAATGAGACCCGCTGACTTTTCCAATGGTTAAAAATTGACTTACAATCTTGACAAAATGGCTCATAGACAGGCGCATAGTAATTTCTTTATAATAATTAATAAGTTATTGTTTGGTAAATCTTATTTTTTTTAGATTTTAAGTTGATCAAATTTTATTTTTAGTCACACATGTAATTGGACGCACAACTTCAATTCACTTTTTAACCTAATATATCATATAATCTACCATCTTAAAACCTCAAAAAGTTTTGTTAGTCAAAGACTTATTCGTTGTCCGGGGGTTAAAATTCCTTTCGAGTTCGATGAGGGTGGTGAGTAGTAAAAAATGTGACTTCTTTCTTTTTTGTTTTCGTATTCTTGTTTTCTCCATTTATTTATAGTTGTTTAGTAAAATGTAAGCAATTTCTTTATTAAAATGTAAGATTCAAGTGACCACAAGGGAGGTTCTTTACAAATTCTCTATCGACCTTCCTAAGAGACATGGAAGAGGAGGGCAGTCAGCTTTGAAGTTTGCACGTCTACGAATGGAAAAACGCCACAACTATGTGAGGAAGACTGCAAAGCTTGCTGCTCAATATTACATCAATCATGCCACCACAACCAGCTCAATGTGTCAGGACTCATACTTGCTGGATCAACTGACTTCAAAATTGAGCTCGATCAGTCTGAAAAGTTTATCCTTATTGAAAAGTTTCATGCATATCACGTGACTCTAAATGAACTGCAAGTCTGCAAAAATTGACGGAAACCGTTATGGTGTCTATTCTACGAACTTATGAAAATATATGGGTAAAAGTTAATAAAATTAATTATAGGGACAAGATCGAAACTTTCGACAAAGTTTGAAGACCAATTTTACAATAACCATCTTTCCTACCGTTAAAAAAACAAATAAAGAAGAAAAAAGAAGAAAGCCCTAACTAGCTCTCTCTTTCTACAAATTCATCTTCATCTTCCCCAAATCTACCCTTTGATTTAAATATATTCCCTGTTATCCCTAATGCATTCCTCCTGAACCCTAAAAAGGGAATTCCCCAATTCAATTTATACCAGAAATGTCAGATACCCCGAACCAGCTAATCTCGCCGACGAGTTCTCGTTCCGTAACCGAGACGGTAAACGGGTCGCACCATTTCTTAATCCAGGGGTACTCTCTGGCGAAAGGCATGGGCATCGGAAAACACATAGCCAGCGATTATTTCACCGTCGGAGGTTACCAGTGGGCGATTTACTTTTACCCAGACGGTAAAAACCCTGAGGATAATACCACTTATGTGTCGGTTTTTATTGCGTTGGCCAGCGAGGGCACAGACGTGAGGGCGTTGTTCGAGTTGACCTTGATTGACCAGAGTGGGAAAGGGAAGCACAAGGTACACAGCCATTTTGATAGGTCGCTTGAGAGCGGGCCTTATACTCTTAAATACCGCGGCAGCATGTGGTAAGAATTTTCATTATCTAGCTCTTTTTGTGATTTTTATTTTCGAGCTGTTTGATGTTTGCGTTCGTTTTAAGTCTTAGAGATAAAATTTGCTTGAACATGCTTATGCGAATTGAATCTCAATATTTTCACGGGAGAATTGGGCTGGTTTCTGTAGGTCCAAGGAAAAATGTGTTTGTCTTGATATATTAGGAGGATTCTTGATTAAATCAGCTTAAGAATTTATCATACTTAAATGAATTTGGATTATGAAAATCACATCAATATTCAAAATGTTTGCTAGAATAGGTGCATTTTATTTGATCTTGAGTTCACCCTTTTTTTCTGTATCTCGAGGTTAAACTTCATCTTTTCTTCCGATGTTAGAAGATTCTTATCGGATGCTTAACAATTGACTAGATGGTTTTTATTGAGAATTTTATTATCTTATTCAACGTTGAGGGGTTATTGGCCATATTGGTGGTATTTTTCAATAGAAATCCATTTAATTTAGCTCGAGAAGTGTATGTTTTAGTAACATTTGTATATATCTTTGTCATTGCTTTAAAAGGCCTTTTTTTTTTCATTTGTGATGTGAGGTGAGGCGTAAGACTCGGGGCGCTTTTAGGTGTTAACTCACCATGAACCAAAAATATAAAAATAATAATTTTCTAGGAATTGCAATAGAATTTAACATATTTTAAATTCCATTTCAAATCTCTCTTATTTTTTCCAATAATGATTAAATTAAATTTTACAATCAATTAATCTATCATCTAGTTAGTGCATGCGTGTATCATGGGTTCAGCACGATTTTCTCTAAACATAAGAAAAAAGGAAGAAGAATGGGGAAGATGAGAAAAATAGTTGATCAGCCAGTAGAAAAAAAAATAAATGATAAAGAAAAGAAGCCTGAAGCCGCCAAGTGAGGCGCTGGTGAACAGTTCTACAGTTGATGTGAAAGCTTTATTTTGTTTTTTTATGTTTGGGTTGGATTTAATCTCTAATTTAATATCATTAATGGCTGATTAATTAATAACCAGAACAATTTGGAATTTCAGAAGCTGGTCAACCAAAGAAATTAGGTAGATTTTCTATAAATAGTGTGCCCCCAGTTGAAAACACCAAAAACAATTAGAGGTGCACGCCTCTCATGGTGAGAAGCTTACACCCCAATCAATAGAGGTGAAAGATTTTTTTAAGACTCTAAAATATATACGCGCCCCGAGGCTAGTTTTCAGCGCCTTGCCTTGAGGCGTACCTCACAATTGCCTTTTCAAACCAAGATCTTTGTTGAATATTGATGTGTAAATATGGGGTTGTTAGCTGACAATTGGTACTTAATTCGACGCTGAGCTTTTTACAAATATATAATTATTTTTGAAATTGCAGTTATGGTATTTTGTATATAGCTTGGGTAAGCAAAAATAAATAAGTTTTGTGGCATGGTGCAAGGAATGTTTCTATGAAGTATTCAAAATATTTATGTGTTTTGGAGAATCTGATATACTTGTACTATGTTTTGGACGACAAAAGATATAATTATTTTGAGTGAGCATATAGATTGAAGGATATAGGTTTAATAGGAACATACAAGGTGTAATTTCTGTGTGAAGGTTCAATTTGATGAAAGTTTAGCAAAAATGATTGGGTTTAGTTATACATTTGTTCTTTTTCATGTCATATGCAACTTTTTCACACTGACTAACTTGAGAATGAGCAGTTTCCATTAACCATCTCTTTAACATTGTACTTCTATTTATTATTTTCTCAATTATTATTTGATGAATATAGATATTATATTTAGGAGAAATTTACAAAATACACCCTTCATATATGGTGTAATTACAATTTACATTTTGTTTTTTAATAGAAATTATAAAAAAAAAATTCTTTGACTAACTTCTGTTATTCCACATGAAAAGATTTATAGAAGGACCAAAATACCCAGGCATATTAATAAACAGTACTTGTTTCCTTCTTGAAATAATCTTCAGAAACCTATAATCAATTCTGTGCTTCTTTTCATTTCGGCTCATATGAATATATTCTTTCTTCTCTTTGATTCTTCACCAATTCTTCCTCCTTCACACAAATCTGTGTATCTCTTTATTGCTAGTGATAAATAGTTGTTCACTTCCACAGAAATGCAACTCGAATGTGCCCTAAAATCTGTTGTAGAATCCACACTCTACATTTCTTTGTCGTTTCCTCTTTATTAGTACAGATGTATCTGTACATCATTATGGTTATCAGAGCCAACAAATCAAAATTTTGAATTTTAAGCCCCTGTTTGTGCCCCCATTTTTTGAGAATAGTTTTATAAAAAGTGACTTTTTTTGTGGTTAAAAAATGCTCAAACAAGGTCTGAATAAAAATTTCCCCAAATATGTTCTCAAGCTTTATGTTCAGTTTTTTTTTCTTACTTTAGTGTTCATGTCTCTTATAAAGAGTAAAATTTCAAAACTTAATTGAAGATCTAAATGTTCTACACCTTTATGAACTTCAGTAAATGTTAATTCTCAATAATAGCTAGATTATCATATGAGCTAGTAAAAAAGCACACAAGTGGCAGAGAAGAGGCCGATTTTTTTTTTTTTCCTTTTTCTGGGTTTAGTGTTTGATATTTTGTTTACTGCACAGTAGTTTAATCTGGTTACCACTAATTATGATGATTTTTTTTTTCCAGTTTTGGTAGCAAAATGAGAAAATTTGTTTTTTATTTGTAATTTTGCAATTAGGGGTACTGGCTTTCTGAGTCATTTATAATGGCAAATATGTTAAAAAAAAAAAAACTTTTCTAATTGATATTTAATAATAATATGTTTATAGTTACCATTTCTAAAAAATGAGTATGTCTTTCGTAATTTCTGGAAACACAATATGTGTTTGTAAATACATTGCAAAATTTCCTTATATTTAATTTGATTATCTTGCAGCAGTTTTGAGAAATTTGTGATTTTTCTTTTTCCTGTCCTGCAACAAGGAATAAAATCATTTTACCATTTGCTGCAAGTAAATTTTTGGTATATAGTCTCATTGATGGCATTTTCTAGACTCCAGGGTGCTTGAGTGTAAGCTTAAATTTGATTCTGCATAGGAGTTCAGGGTTTATGGTGCTTGAACAAGAAAGAAAAGTTGTTTATCTTTAACTGTAATAATTGTATTCTCTATTCATATATTGAACGCTTCAGCATCCAATTATTCAATTCATGCTTCCAATCTATGTACCTGTATACAGGGGATATAAGCGCTTTTTCAGGCGAGCTCTGCTTGAAACTTCAGATTATCTAAAAGATGATTGCTTGAAGATCAACTGTACTGTTGGAGTTGTAGTTTCTGCTATCGATTGTTCAAGGTTACATTCAATTCAAGTCCCTGATTCTGATATTGGACCACATTTCGGTATGCTGCTGGAAAATATGGAGGGTTCTGATATTATTTTTAATGTGTCTGGTGAGAAATTTCATGCCCACAAGTTAGTATTGGCTGCCCGATCCCCCATACTTCGATCTGAATTTTTTTACGAATTAGATGAGGATAAGCAAGAGATTACTGTTTCAGATATGGAGCCTAAGGTTTTTAAGGTGAGTGGTTTTCATATTTTTGTTCTACTTCTATTTACAAAAATTAGACTTCTCTATCTTAAATTGGCCTTTTCCTTTGATTAATTTTTATTATTAGTTATTTTATCGTTTGAAAGTTATAAAATTGAAAATCTTGTTCTATTTTATAGACTGAATATTATGCTAAAGTCACTTGATGTATGACAGGCTATGCTGCACTTTGTATACAGAGATGCCCTTGTGGAAGATGAGCTGATGGCATCTAGCTCTTCTGCTCCCATGGTATCTGACACGTTAACAGCAAAGTTGCTGGCTGCAGCCCATCGTTATGATCTGGGAAGACTTAGGCGCATGTGTGAATCTCATCTCTGCAAGGATATATCCGTAAATTCTGTTGCACAGATACTTTCTTTGGCAGACCGTTTTCGTGCTGAAGAACTAAAAGCAGTTTGCCTTAGATTTGCTGCTGAAAACCTGGCTGGTATGAGATCGACCAGTGTTGTGGTGTTTACTTTTATTCCGTTAACAGCTTTCTGCTAAAAGACTAGTGCTTATCTTGTTTTGTCAATAAATATATATGATGCAGTTATAATCATCTCTCTTCCATATTACAATTACTAGTATGATAATTTACCCCTTGTGAGAATTTTTTCGTGATATCATATTCTATGGCTGATATCAATTTTTCCAGTCATTCACAATATTTGACAATTTGTGGCATTCACTTCAATTTTATATTTTTAACAGCTTTCTGCTAAAAGACTTTCGCCTATCTTGTTTTATCAATAAATATATATTTGGCATTAATAGTAATCTTTCTTCCATATTAAAATTTTTAGAGTAGCACTATCTATTCCTCGTAGGAATGCTGTTGCAATATATATTGCTGATATCAGTTTTCTTCCCGTCACTGAGTGTTTCATGGCAAAAGGTTGAGATTGAAAATTTTCCTTGTTAATGTGGCCTCAAAAGCTTGTTTATACAATTTGTGTCAATAAATTAGAGCTGGCCACCAGTTGTTGAACAGTACGCAGCTTTTTCTAGCTTTATAAGAATGAAAACGAGCATTTATTTAATAAGGGTTACACATATTTATTCGTCTTCTATATAGATTAAATGCTCATAGAGAGAGAGAGATGAAGCATTTTGCACCAACCGTATTTTTGCTTTCTGAATGAAAATGAGCATTTATTTAACAAGGGTTACACATATATTCGTTTTGTATATATTAACCTTCTTTACTTGTTAGAAGGTTTACATATGCGCAATGTTGTAGAATATATTGACCATGGTTATCATCTCCATGAATTGTTATTATTTAGAATGATGAAGCTGGGCTACTTTAAAAACGGGTATACTTATTGCTAAAATGAAGAGATTTGTGAGATCATAATTGAGATCCCCAATGCCATAAAATTTCGCCCCTTTTTAGTTTTGCTAAAATCAGATTTTTTTAATAGATTTTGATAAAAGTTGATTACACGTGTGGTTGAAAAGTTGGTAAAAGTTGTGGGTCCTATTAAATGTGTGGTTAAAATTAGTTGTTGACTTTGACTTAGATTTTTATCAACTTTTTTAGCTAAACCGAACACAGCTGATAGTGCTACGTGTATGAAGAGTTCTTTCTCCTACTTTTATTTGAATACTCTCTCTATTGTTTATTTTACTTTGTTCATAGATCTCTTTCTATTTTTATTGCAGCTGTTATGCGTTCGGATGGCTTTGAATATCTTAAAGAAAATTTCCCTGCCTTACAATCAGAGATATTGAAGACTGTGGCTGGCTGTGATGAGGATTGCAGCAGTGGTGGTGGCAAGTCTCGAAGTGTATGGGCTCAGCTTTCTGACGGTGGTGATACAAATAGCAGGAGGGTAAGACAGCGGACTTGATTTTGGTTTTAGGACACCATGTAAAATGAAAATTGTGTCTTCATAACCTGCAACAATATGTAACAGAAAGGAAAATGCTTCGTAGTTCTAAAATTTCATTGCTGATAGCAGTAAATTGAGAAAAGTATCATATATTAGGTTTGTTACTGTGATTTGAGGTTAAAATGTGTTCTCGTGGAGTGAATTATATCGGGATTTGATTCCAGGTAACATTGTATGTGCCTCGGGACAATTTCTGCTATCGGGTTCTGTAACTGTCATTTTAATGAAGGATAATTTTTCTGTTGTATATTTTTGTCATTTTAACTGTCATTTCGATATGTAACATTGTGTAACTGCTATGATATGCGATATCTGAATTATCCATTACCTTACATGTGACCTTAACCTTATACTGAGCCAACGTCATTTACTTACTATTTCTGATACAATCTTATAAGTGCAGTAACTGATTTCCTTTGTTTGCTTCAATTTGGCATTTTCATTTACTAACTGTTGTTTTGATGATTGGTAACGATGCAAGACCTCCTAAAGGTGTGTAAAGCCGTCCAGTTTTGATATGGCTCGACACACCTAAATTTATTGGGTCGGACCTGATATGGTTTGGCTGTCGAAGTAGGTGGACCATGGCACACGACAGATCATGGACTAGACCAGAGTTGGGCTGTGTTTTTCATGTGCCCAGCCACCTAGACATGCATTTCGTTTGGATGGTTCGGTAGATTTTGACGCTTCTAATATTACTATTATATAGTTAAAAATATATTGGCTTAAGTGAATGTGTATGTTCTTATATCGTATATATAAATATAATACATATGAAATTATGAACTTCGACTTTGTGACTCGACTTGTTATCAGATAATAAATGTTATACATAACATTTGAAAGACTGTCGCATGCTAAGTACATATTTGACATCCATTAATTTATTTTATAGTTTGCTACATGATCATTTTCAGCTACACATTCACATAATAAAATATTCTACACGTATATCAAAAAAATTTCCTTATCTTTTAACAATACATTCTCCTAAAAATCACTGTTTAAAATTTTCTTTTTCTACAATAATGGTCGTCAAATAGGCTTTAAATGTCAACGTGTGAGAATAATTTTAATGTTAATTTAAGCCCTAGAAAAGAAATTTCTGCTTCACCAATTCACGTAGTAGAAATGTAACATGTTAGCACAAAATATACATATAACTCTCTCTACCTATAGATAAGACATCGTGGAAGTGACATGAAATATCTTCTATTTGGGCTGGGAAGAAAATTTGGGGAGTAGTTAATGCGTTTGTGGATCTGTGCTACAGGCTCTTTGGAGAGAAAGAAACAAGGTGCTGCATGGGGGGTGAGGGGTGCCAGACGGAGGTCAATGGTGAGATAGCATATGGACTGATAGGAGAGATGACGAAGATGGAGGCGAGTCGAGGGGGTGAAGAGATTGAGGCGGTTTGGAGGCCACCAGAAGCTTTGTAGCACAAGCCGAATGATGATGCCGGTGTGAGGCAGGGGAGTGGTCAAGAGATCATAAGGGGAGTGATGGTAGCAATATCCAGGTGGTGTGCTCTATTTTAGTAGCTGATGCTGAGTGTGTAGCGTTCCGTGAGGGCTTGCAGTTTGCTCAACGTTATAGTATGAAGCTACAATCTATTAAAGTGTGATTCTCTTGTGACGGTGAAGCAACCGGACTTTCAGTTTGCGCTAAATGAGGTGTTTCTTAAGGTTAATTTAAAGCTTCTTAAGGAGGTCGTCAATGGCTCTTGCGACTTCGTTCACCGTATGAGCTGGCATCTTAAAGCATCTTCAATAAACTCTCTATTTATAAAGAAAATTTTATATATGAGTATTTTTAATTTAGAGAGTAAATTTTTTTATACTGTGATATTTGTTTTTGCCCTTATATTGTGCTTTTGTCAATAAATATTTATTATTTTTCCCTAATCTTTTATTTAACATTTGTCATGGCAATGGTTAATCCATTCAAATGTGGTTTAAATAATTGAGAAATAAAGATTGAAATCTATAACTTATTAAATACAATTGTTACAAAGTAATAGTAGAAATTGAGTTTGAATATTCAAATTCGGAGAGCAAATCCATTCTCTAGTTTAAAAAGTTAAGTTCATTTTTCTGCATTGACTCTCTTGTATTTAGAGTCTTTTGAAGATCATCTTATGTTCTAGTGCATAATGTTTCTATATTTTGAATAGATTGTTTGTCACATATTGAACGAAATTAATCAGTGATAATGTAATTGTTTTACGAAAAAAAAAATATTAATTCTATCAATAATGTGACATTATTGATCAGTGATGAAATAGTAAGTCTGCAATTGATAATTGTAAATGAAGATGCATCGATTATTGGATATTGTTTTCCATCAAAATGAAGTGATGAATGATAAGTCTGCAAAAGTAGAAATTTTATAATGGCTTCCAATTATTGCTATTTGTGTCAATTTTGCTTATACTTTCGCGAACCAATACATGCCCAGATTCTAATGTGGGCCAGAAACATTCTGGGCTTTTAATGACTTCAAGACAAGACCAAAACCAGACAAAGCAAAAACCAAGATATTTTATTATCCTCAAATTTTTATGATAAATGTGTGCCACGTACCCTTACCACATGTGCTCAATTCTCATTCTGCCTTTCTTTTCTATGATCATAATTCACAATGGCCATCTATCACTGTTGTTGATAGATAATACACATTAAATACAGACAATCTTGCCTGTAAACTGTCACAAAATTGTGGACAAAAATCAAGAAAATGGAAATAACCACACAATCTCTTTCTTATGCCAAGGCTAAGGCTAGTTCTCCATCTCCAGCCTTTTTTCCAGCTAAATCAACTGTTTTTGCTCGTTCTTCTGTCAGTTTTCTGGGCTATAATTGCCTGCCCAGAAAGCTACAGTGTAGTGCAAGACAGTTGAGGAACTTTGGAGCTATAAGTGCTTCTGATTCTGAAACCAGTCCTACAAATAATTCAGTTAGATGGCTTCTTGAACCTGTAGGTCTGTCATCTAATCTTCTTCTTCTTCTTGTTCTGTGTGTGTGTGTGAAATTAAAAAATGAAAGATGAACAAAGTTTAGAGAATGTGGATAAACTGAAAGCAATTGCTATTCACTTGATTATGAAAGGAACGGTGGAACTTGATGACTTTTATTGAGTTGAGGGTTTGCTCCTTTACAATTTCAACTTATTTTTACCATTCTCACACAGTTAATCCATATCTTGACTGAAATATTTCTTTAGTTCACGCGCATTCTACTGGCTAGACGATGGCCTTGTCCGATTTTCCGTGCGCTTAGTCTAGTTCATGTATATGGAAACTTAATCGTGTATATGACCCTGCTCAGGTGATGGGGATTCAAGACACATAGGCTATAAGACTGCATTGCCTGATTCATTTGAAATAGCTTCCGTAAGTATTTCAAATTTCAGGTTTTTAGTGTTTTTTATGATGCAAGACTGTATTAACTGCAAAATTTTGGCGTGATTTAGAATGTAGTCACCGTTGGACGCGTTGCAGGGAAAGCAGATATTGTGATTCCTGTTCCTACAGGTATCCAATGTTACATGATTCATACTGTCTCTACTTTTGGTTTTAGCATTGGTCGAGTTCTTGAACCTCACTACTAGCATTCTTTTTGGGTCTTTTTCTCTCTCTTTTACTTGGTTTTTGAACAATGGGTTCGTTTTCATAATGAACTAATTGGCATAGGGATAAGCATGATTCAGGGAATTTTCTTAACCCCTGCAGCAAAATAATGCTAGTCTGTTCTGGAGTTGGCAAACTCAAAACCAAAGCATTCTCATGGCGTTTCTTGCTCTGTAATTATTCATGTTAAGTCGGTAAACGACCCATGTTCAAATATAGACTTGCCAACATTCTTTAGAAAACGAAGTGAGAAAGGGTATCCTTTGTTTTCTTCAAATACAGGACCGAGGGAGGAGGTTATGCTTGAGACTGGGATTTCAAAATGCTGAAAATTAGCCAAGAAAATTTGTAATTCTTCTTCTTTACACGGTGAATTGTCTTTGATTCCCACGGATGTAGGCGAATTTGGCCGAACCAAGTAAAATTGCTGTCTCTTATCAAGATTGCTCGAATAAATAATCTGTCAAGAGAAGAACTCTGATTAACAAAGCATTTCGATGAAAGAAAAAGATACTAATCGTGGCAAGTTAACTTCTTCAAATTGATACAGTTTCTGGTATGCATGCCCGGATTCAGAAGACAGAAGAGAGTCTTTTGATCACAGATCTGGACAGCACAAATGGTACATTTATTGATGAAACACGTCTTCAACCTGGAGTTGTTGCTGCTGCATCTCCTGGAAATCTCATTACATTTGGTATGAACTCACTAGACTTTTTGAGCTTATCCCATATCGACTAGAAGTATGCATGCCTATGTTTTCTCGTATCTCCTTATAGGGGTCGAATCTAAAGTGTTAGCCTTGCTGCTACTACGTTTAGTAATGTTAACTAAAAGTGGTTTCTTTACTTGCTGAAGTTGTTATTTTGATTATCAGGGGACACCAATTTAGCGATATTCAAAGTGTCGAAGCTTGAAGTTGAACCAGAGAAGCCGTCTGAAACTAAATCAGAGGACGAGCCAAGCAGCATCTCAGAGTCGACAAGCTGATGTTGTATGCTTTTTTATCTCTGTAAACAAAGAATTTGAGAAAATAAGTTTTCGAGCAATGCTCGTACCATCTTTAACATCTGTGTTCATCAGTCGAGTTGTAACAGTTTTTGCATATTTTGTCGAACATCAAATTACAGAAACCTTTATCGGAATTCGACACTTCATATTGTGACCTACTTTCCAGTGCTATGTACTGTTGGTTTGTGATTCATCTGAGTTCACAATAAGTTTTGCTAACTAAAGGCAGTTTCTTTGCTTCTGGATGGATAAACTTGGTGTCGACTGTATGAATCCTTTTTAACGATGCTTAAAAAATTGATAAAAATCCAAGTCGAAATCAAAATTAATTCTAACCACACGTTTCATAGATCACAACTTTTATGAAAATTTATTAAAAAACTGATTTTTAACAAAATCAAATTGGCACCAAGGGAAATATTGTACTTTTTTTCTTTTTTCTTTCAAGATATTGGTGTTCAAAAATATCTTATCCCGAATGACGAAAGATGTGTATTGAGTTGACTGATGCGAGTAAATTTTTCGTTTACCTCTTCCAATCGTAATACTCTTTAACTTCTATAAATCATTTTGACAAATACTTTAAAATTTTTATTTTGTCACAAATTTTTTTTTTTAATAGACTATAATTTTCATTATTAATATAATTCAAAAGTTAACTTTAAAAATTCTTATATCTAGATCACGAAATATGACATAACTCGTGACGTGTAACAAAAGAAATCAAATATTGTAGCTTTGTGATTCTCTTAAAACAGAGGGAGCCAAAAGAAATTATCAAAAAGAGTGGGTGCGTAGTGTAATTTACCTATGAAATAGACTGTGCAAACCCGACCCGCCACAAGAATCGGATACCCCGTTATTTGCTTCTTCTTCCAATTCCAGACTCCACAAAAAAAGAGAAAATTGTTGAAGAATTTCTATCATAAATTGATTTTCCCCCCTCAAATCAGTGTCCCTGATAGCAAAAAATCGCAACTTCATTTATGAGGTTCATTCTTAGACAATAACTCGAGTTTTATTTAGATTTTCTTTTAGTTTTTTTATTGATTTTAGGAACTTTTATTGTTTTTCCTTTTGATTCCTCTCAGAATTCCACAGAAAATAAGTGTTGTTTTCATATAATTCAGTTTGTCCACAATTGCAATTTTCTTTTCCTTTTTTAAGGAATAATTATTGTTTCCTTTATATTTTTCATCAACTAGGTCTTGACATTTAGGCTAAATTTCTGCTTTTGTAGGATTTGGTTGACTTGGGGAATTTTGTTAATTTTTTTGGGATTTTCTATAATTTTTCTTTGAGCTTCTGATTAATTATTGGATATTGTACAGAAATTTTATCACATCCAGTGTGTTTTGAATTTTGAAGGGTTGCATTTTTCATCTAGATAGATAAGTAATTTTATGGCATTTGAATGCCAGCAGACTGTAAGAATTGACTCGAAGAACACCTTAATAGATTGCTTAGATAATCCGCGCATAGAAGAAGTTGACAAGCCTCAAGTCATATTGATTAACAATATAAAAGCTCTTACTTTTGAGTCTGAAAATCCAAAATCCATATCGAAATTAAATGCCAAAACAGCCCTTTCTGTCAATGAAAGTTTACTCAATAATAGTCGGTCCATCACTGACCTTCCCCTGGCATTGATATCTGAAATCCTCAACTGCCTTGATCCAAAAGAGCTGGGCATTTTGTCCTGTGTCAACACTTATTTGTATAGGCTTGCATCGGAACACCATGTGTGGAAAGAATTTTACTGTGAGAGGTGGGGCCATCCAATAACACCAGTCAACTTTGGGCCAGGGAATTCGGACGAGAAGTCATGGAAGGAGCTGTTTGTGGAGAGGGAGTTCCATAGCAATACTTTTATGGGACGTTTTAGTATTGATACTCTGTATGGCCATACTGAAGCAATTAGGGCAGTTTTTGTGTTGGCTTCTAAGAAGATTGTTTTTACTTCGGGTTATGATCAGATTGTGAGAATGTGGGACATGGAGGAAGGGTTGTTAATCGCATCATCCAGGCCTCTTGGGTGTACTATTCGTGCATTGGCGGCCGATACAAGGCTTTTGGTTGCTGGGGGTACAGATGGGTTCATACATGGTTGGAAGGCAGAGGATGGGAATCCTCACTTATTTGACCTTTGTGTACCTCAAAATCAAAATATGGAATTTCGAGTTTGGGAACACGAAGGCCCCATAACTTGTCTTGCATTGGATTTTGGTAAGATTTATAGTGGTTCTTGGGACATGACTATATGTATTTGGGATCGTTCTACTTTGAAATGTTTGAAGGTGTTGGTGCATAATGATTGGGTTTGGAGTCTTGTACCTCATGATACTATACTAATGAGCACAGCAGGTTCTGATGTACACCTCTGGGACATCTTTAGTGGAACTCCTCTCGCCGTTATTAATAGCGCACATGTTGGCAACACATATTCTCTAACGTGTAGTCACACTGGGAAGCTCCTGTTTACTGGAGGAGAAGATGGTTCTATACACATGTTTGAGATCACAAGAAATGCCAAGTGTAATTTACGAAAGATTGCAACATGGAATCCTCACACAGGATCTGTTTATTCACTTGCTTTTGAATTCCCTTGGCTGGTTTCAGCTTCTAGTGATGGGAAAATATCACTTATTGATGTGAGAAAATTGTTGAAAAAGACAAGCAGGCACTCTCCAACTCAAAATTCTTTTAAGGGCAACCACATGGACCAAAAACATGTAGAACCTCCTCAGAGAATGCTTCATGGGTTTGGCTGCAATTTGTTCTCGGTGGGCATTGGTTGTGATCGTATTGTTTGCGGAGGTGAAGAGGGTGTTGTCAGAATCTGGAACTTCTCCCAAGCTATAGAGATCGAGCAGAAAGTCCGCATTTTAAGAGGCATACGGCTAGAAAACAGGATGAGGAGGCGTAAGCTCCAAATAAGTAGTAAAGGTAGCCAGAGAGAGCAATGTTTAGTTGCTGCAAAGAAAAACCAAACAAATGGTGATAGGAACAGGTGGCATTATAAGCACAAGGTAACTGGAAAGCTGAAGGTTCAAGGATAGGTTATAGTTTCCTGATTGTTTTTATACTCTGTAGTTCTCTAGTCTTTGGCTGGACATGGATGGAATTGCAGTGTAATTTACTTTTGTTGCTGCGTTGGCATTTAGATTTTAAACAAATATTTGATCCCTTTCATAAAATTTGGTTATGGTTAATATCATAATGTATGCTTCTTAACTCACAGTCGCATCTCCCGTGTTGAGTGTTTGGCTGATGGGGAATGACTTGTGGTACTTAGCAATTCATTTATCTCCTTCCCTTTCTATTATTTTGATAAATGTAGTATTTGTTTCGCTCTTTTCTTTTTGCCTTTCATTTTTACTTTTAACTGATTGCGACTTGGGGATAGTACTTGTTGGATACCATGTGTTGTGTCTGAGGAAGTTGTAATTTTAAGACCGAAAAGATTTGGGGTACTAATTCTTAGTTTGCATGGTTCGTTTGATGCACAAGTTTAAATAGTTAATTCTTACGGCATTCTTTATTAGATTATCCATTTGTTATGCCAGAAAATAGAGTCATATAATTAAAGGCTATGTGTAGTTTATATCAGTATTAATTTTCATGTTCTGTGCCACACTTTTCTGTATGTACTTTCTTGTTCCTTATTTCGCCTATTGTGCCTTGCTCGGGCTGCAGTGTTGTTCACCGGTAGAATAGAGTTGAAGCACACTGGTGCAGATGTCGAATAGAGGTGTAACAAGTGTAGTGTAGCATTTACCCATTTGTTGTCGGTAAACACAAATCCTTGCTTTGACAACTCTGCCTAAGTTTTCAATCCCAATCTCAAAGCTCGGGGTAAAGGAGGAGTGCTGCTAGCTAAAGTAAAACTTTGTCAAATCTCTCTTATGTGAAATAGGGAGCAAGCCTTGATTTGTTGATGCCTTGACATGAATGAAAATTTGCATCTTTTTCGGTGTTGCAACTTGTTTTGCTTGTGAGTGCTTATATTGATAGTTTGGTTTTCGAGTCATCTGAAAGTATCAATGACGTCTCTGCATTTGCGACGTGAGTTTTTGAAATCAGAAGCCAAATCTAAGCTGAACTTGAATCCAGAGATGCTACACGTATGCATTTTTAAATTTTCAATGCACCATTCTCGAGTAGACTAGATTTAACTTTTTTTATCAAAATTTCGTATGTATACAATTTTTATAAATAGGTGAAAGCAATACTTACAATCTATTTGTTTCCCATTAATTTCTCATTTGTAGAAGAAATCCGACCATTAGTGGACCTCACCTAGCTGCAACATTTGACTAGCTCTCACATATTTTCAATGGCAAAGGTCACTTTTTAACGGCAACGGTCACATTTTTTCTACTTTTACACTGAAAATGTTGTCCACACATGGGCTTAAATCTTTTTCTTGATTTTGATACTATGACAACTTCATCGAAAAGTTACTCTTTTTAGAGGTTGTGGAAATAATAATCCTTGCCCAACAAGGACAAGGTGAATTGAATGAAGAGTTGCTCTTAAAAACAAGAAAAATGTTTTCGTTTAAATCTTGTTGTCCATGAAGAAATTCTAGATTCTTTATAAATTTCTATCTTCAATAGCGAGGACCCAAAACAACCTGCATTGGTCCCAAAATTTGAACTTCAAAACCAAAACCTATGAGATATATTTTGCCTCTTAAGTCATTTTTAAAAAAAATTATTTTTTAAAAAACTTATTTTGATTCAAATATT
>CAIGRP010078902.1:0-17919 GCA_903798385.1 Fraxinus cuspidata
ACATCTTTTTATTGAAAAATTTGATGAAAATGAAAAGAAAAAGTTGTTTGTGCAATTAATTATGCAATTAATGGTGAAATGACAAAAAAAAGGTATTGACATTTTTTGCAATAATAGGGAAATGTGGGGACATTATGTGCTAATTATCCATTTAATAATTTATATTTGACTTATTTGGACTTTTTTTTAAAAAAAAAATTGGTACTGTGATTGCAATTAGTTTTTTCTTTTTCTTTTTATTTTATATAAAGAGAAGTGTATACTGGTCATTTCATAATTTTTAATTGGGAAAATAGGTGAAAATGACATTTTGCGCAATGAAATGTGAAAATGCCAAAAAATGAAAGGTATGAACATTTTCCACAATAACAATGAAAGGTGGGGACGTTATGTGCTAATTACCCTTATCAAACTAAAAAAATAGAGGCTTGTGATTATATTCATTACATGATAATTTATCTATTTGTACTAGTTTTCGTGAAATTCATTATATAAAGAATCCTACATTTCATATTACGATTTTATTTTTTCCATTTTCATTTCGCAAAATTATACACCTTTAGGTGTTTGGACTGTAGACACAGAAACATCGGGTTTCTCTAGTAAATTCAATTTTTTTAGGATTACATCCTTTTATTTGACTAATTATTTCTTCGATCTATATACTTCAATAAGTTTACTTCAATATTTTTGCTATTCATAATATGAAATAGTGCATTATAAACAAAAAGATTATCGATAATTTTTTTTCTTTTCGATTCTATTTATTCTGTATAACGATACAACTTAAAAATATATTTAAATTTTTAACATATTGAATACTTGAATCTCTTCCGTGTTTTATAATTTGTTATATCTAAATACAAAAGTGTACAAGTCTCGTTAACATGATCATATTTGCTAGTTGCTCCATTTTCGTTTGGAGATTTTTATATTAGAATTAAATATGATCATGTTCCAAGCGTTGGTATTTAAATAGTTTATTTTATATAACTAATTGTCATCCAAGACGTTAATTTGAGTTAAAGTATTTAAAGCAGATTATGAGTTATTGTTGATTTCTTTAGTCAGTAAATGCATCTAAATAAATTATCTTTGGAACCCAATTCAGATTATCTTTTGGGAGATTTAGATAATGATGTATTTGTATATGATTTCTAACTTCTTAATTTCTTCTCCTTATACTGAGAAACTTATCCAATCAAATTGACAATCAGCCAACTGCGCTATAAAATATCACCCCGTTTGAAATAAATGTTCAAACGATTCATTTATTCTCAACATTGTTTACATTCCATCTCAATTCATTGTATTGGATCAATTTTACACTTATTGCATAATCAAAATAATTAAAAGGAAAAATTAAGCTATGACCATAAGCGAAGTTATAACGAGGAGAACTATAACATTAGCATGATGCGTAATAACATTTCCTAAATAGGGATTGAAGTATTTTGCTCTTAATAGTAATGATTAAAAAATTAATCGGAAACATTTAACAAGCAATAATGTTAAACCATTTATCAATATCCGAATTAGCACTTATTAAAATGTTGAGATTTAGGCTTAATAGTATTAACAAGACACACTGTCTTCTTCGTATAATTTGAAAATTACATTCATAATTTAAAATTTGAGAAGTATTTTCGCAAACTTCAGGTTGCAAACACCTTCAATCACCTAGTAAATGTATCAAATCTATTAAATATAAATAATATTTAGATGGTCAATGTGGAGGGTGACGTTGACCCCATATATCATCCTAATTAATTTTCAGAAATATAGTGAATTTAGTTCTCATTTTAACTATTAACAATCAATAGCCAATTTTCAATAAAAAGAACAAACATTATATAAGAATCCTTTGGATAGAATATTCTTTTGGTTCTTCGTTAAATATCCTTTTAAATTATCATTTTGTATCATTATTGATTCAATGATGGTACAACTGGACATGCCAAACAATGAAATGTAAAAGCTAATGAATTCAGGTTCAATATACCAATCAATTGTACTAATGTATAGTATCAATTAATAATACATATTTTAGAAACTTAAAATGTTCATTTTTATAATCAATTTAGTAAAGAACAAATTATTAGCACAAGTAAAATTTATCCCTACGTACAACTTAAAATTAGCTCTTCTGAAATTTTCAGTCGGATCTACAGAACCCACTGTTGTAATAATATAATCGCTATCGTTTTTGTCTTTGTCCTTCAAGGAGTTACGATACGTTTAATTAAATAATCGATGTACTAAAATGATTTAAAAAATACTTTGTTGTCATTTTCTTAATAGAAAAGGCCCGAATGATTTTCTACCAAATTAAGATTGAACTATTTAATGAAATCCATACAATATGTTCTAAATATCTGTTAAGAATTAACTCTAATCAATAATTGATGTTTAAATCGAAGATTTCAAAGAGTTCAAAGGAAATAAGATATTTAAATGAACCACATCTAAATCTTAACAATTAAATCTAAAACTTCAATTTTGAGCAAAATTCAATAATGCAAATAACATGCTTTTAATATCCAAACTAAATAATTTAGATTCAAAGTTTTGACTTTAAATTTTTTCTTGCAAATCGTGAATCAAAAAATATGAATTTAGAAATGTAAACTTCTAGATATATATTGACGACGTATTTAAATTTCGTATTCTAAAAAATGTAGGAAATTAACATAACTAATTCACTGTAAACAAAAATATTTAAACATTGTATTAGAAATATTGGATGACAAACTTATAAGTATCATCATAACATATATATGTATCTATATAATAGATGAAATTGATAGGATTTTATGTGGGCATAAAAAAATAATCAGAATATGCATTTGGCCCTCCAAATTTAGTAGGAGGAATATACATGCCTTGATCTTAAGTCGTGGCCAATTTTTTTTTTCTTTTCCTAAGCATATTATATGGTCATGATTTCCAAATATATAATTTCTTTTATTTTCTTATTAATGCACTCAAAAGAACACACGGTAACTCATTCATGATATTCACACCAAGTATAATAATTTAATAAAATAATAATAACAATCGATGGATGGATGATGAATGATTTTGCATATAGTCATGGCCTTTTTTTTCTTTATAGCTATGAACTAATAATTCGCAATTACTTGTCGAAATGATTAAATTTCATTAACTTAGCAAAGAAAGCTAAATAAAATATTTGTAATTGAGATACACACAAAAAAAAAAAAAAAAAACTTTCAACTTATGATATTTTTCGAGATTTGTACTATTTCGGGAGCACAAAATGGTATTATTCGAGAATTTAAAACTTATAAATTTATTCTACTAAGGAATAATAATACAATATTTTTCAATATATTGTAATGTAATAATTTGGGCTTTTTTTTTATTTGACATGAAACAAAAATAATTCATTATGGAATAGTAAGAGAATAATCTAAAATTCTTCTAAAATATTGATTATAAAATTACACTCTTCCAAAAGTAATAATACAATATTTACATCGAAATCTATCGGAAGGAAAGGTTCTTCCACTTCTATTTACTATATACATTATTTGACTGAACTCATTTGATCCGCACTCATGTAATTCTTTTAGAATAGATTAATTTCTTTTAGAATATTGATTTGTATAAATTGATTCAAACGATTCAACAATATTATTTTGAAATATTTAAATATTATAATCATATTTTGTTCCAAAACAACAATTGATTATCTTTCTAATATATTAATTTAATATAAAATATGTTTCTTATGGAGCAATATATCAGTATTCTTTTGGAATATTGAAATTGTAATATAGTACTCTTATATAGTATGTAATATTTTTTGAAACGTGCTCTTTGAGAGTATGTTATATGTTATTATTATTTTTTCCAAGAATAATATGTCAATATTTCAAAAAAATTATAATTCACGCTCTTTAAGAACAAGTAATATTCTTCTGAAATATTAATTATAATGTTGTGTTATTTCAAAAGCAACAACGAACTATTATTTAGAAACATTAGCAGTTCAAGAGCTATTTATGAAGTTGTGCTTTTTCGGAAGCAATAATGAGATACATTATCAATTTATTTTTTTTTAGAAAAAGAACATCTAAAGTTATTTTATCATATTAAAATATTATTTACTATACAGACAGAATATAAATTTATATATAAAAATCAATGACAAAAAAGTATTAGGAAAAAAATCTTATTCTCTAAAGTTACTCTTTACAACATAGTAAATTATTAATTACCTATACTCCTACCTTCCAATTACCAAACGTGCAGTCATCATTAGCATGCATTAGGAACCTCTAAAGTTATTAGTTAAAGGCTAATTTTTTTACCAGGCGAAATTGATGAATTGGATGAATGAATAATTAAACATGATTTTTGCTCAATTACGTTAACCTAGTATACCTTAGTAGTTAATACATGTCACCAAATTGATTTTGATACACGTGATAAAAAAAATATTACCTTCTAATCAATTCACTTTGATTTTGAGATATTCGTGCTAATAACGTATAATAAAATAGAGAGAGGAGAAGAATGATGATTGGTTATTTAAACACACACACACAGTGTGTTTTTTTTTTTAATACCAGAGACTTAAAGAAGAATTAGGGATATACTGATAATAAAATTAGAGCTGCAAAAGTATAATTGTCGTTCACTAATAAATATATAATTTACTGTGACCAGGCGTAAAGCGTGGTTAGGCGTGGAGGCCAAGCTTCAAGCTTTACAAGCCTAGGCGAAACTTAGGCGTAAAAAAGCGTTTTTAATTTTTAATCATTGTAAAAAATTCAACAATTCAGATAAATTAAATAATATATACTAAACATCTAAAATTATAAAATACTGTATTTACTTAATAATTTCTATATAACGATAAGTTTCAAAATCATAATTACAAATCATAGAAAACCAATAAATTTGTGTGTGTGTGTTTTTTTTTTTTTTTTTAATACCAGAGACTTAAAGAAGAATTAGGGATATACTGATAATAAAATTAGAGCTGCAAAAGTATAATTGTCGTTCACTAATAAATATATAATTTATTGTGACCAGGCGTAAAGCGTGGTTAGGCGTGGAGGCCAAGCTTCAAGCTTTACAAGCCTAGGCGAAACTTAGGCGTAAAAAAACGTTTTTAATTTTTAATCATTGTAAAAAATTCAACAATTCAGATTAATTAAATAATATATACTAAACATCTAAAATTATAAAATACTGTATTTACTTAATAATTTCTATATAACGATAAGTTTCAAAATCATAATTACAAATCATAGATAACTTATAGCTTAAATCTTCTCTAATCTAACTCTTTATCGGACTACAATTCAATATCTTCTTCTGTGGGTTTTATTTAAAAAAGAAAAAAAATTGGGTCTCCTTAAAATTTGGGCATGAGGCGGAGGCNAAAATCATAATTACAAATCATAGATAACTTATAGCTTAAATCTTCTCTAATCTAACTCTTTATCGGACTACAATTCAATATCTTCTTCTGTGGGTTTTATTTAAAAAAGAAAAAAAATTGGGTCTCCTTAAAATTTGGGCATGAGGCGGAGGCGCACATATGTATGCATACGTGAGCAAGCATTAAGCAGGGGCACCCTTAAAAATTGGGTCTAAGACGGAGGCGCGCATAAAAACGCTTAGGCTAGCATTAAGCGGTCAACATTGTCGTTGACCGCTTAATTCCAGCCCGCCTAGGCGCGCCTAGACAAGCATTAAGCGGTCAATATTGTCGTTGACCGCTTAATTCCCGCTTAAGTTCAAGGCGAAGCGTTTTCATCACGCTTCCCGCCTAGGCGACGCCTAGACACGCTTTTTAGAACACTGATTGTACCGTCCATTTTTACATACTACCAAACTCTATTTTTAGGGATTCAAATGCCCCCTTCATTATTCCCCAGTCCCAACCTACTTAGACAAAAAGATTCCAGTTTCAAATATTTGCCGATTTCTGCGTTGTGTAGACGGTAACTTATTGGAAGAGACGAAGAGTGAAGAAAAAGGCTATGTTTCTCCGCGTAAAAGCTGTTAAATCACTTAAATAAGCAGATTCTCTGTTTTAAGTCTTTTAAGACAAGTCCACACGGATTCGTAGCCCCACAGCAATGTTGATTACTTCGATTTTTCTATTACTAAAATACATATGTTATATATATATATATATATAACCATTCTTTATTCTTTCATTGGAGATCATCCAACTTTTAGTGAAGACTCAGTTGGGTCACCTAACTATAAAAAGTCATAGTCAACTCACTACTCTGTAATTTGTTCAATTCGATCACTCTTCTAGATGATGTTAATGCAATTGACCGTGTTTTCTGATCTGGGTGAAGGTTTAGATGACACAACATTTTCATAGTCCATGTAAGTCTTATGCCTCATTCCTTCTGATTTCCCTACAAACACAAACGTTGATTTACGAAATTATATTGATCTTATAAAAACTAGACTCTTGCTTATTTTTGGGTAAATTTCGTCGACAAGTGACATTCAACAGAATCTAAAATGGCTCATTGAACTTGTGTTCGATTTTAATTGGACAATTGAATTTTGGTATAATTTCAAATCTCACTACTCCATAATTTGCCATCTCTCAATTTGGTGGTAATTACTTATTTGACAATTATACAACAAATCTTCTAGTTAACAATGTGAGATGTCAACTCATCACTCTTCATATCATAAAAATGTTATAAAATAAAATAAACATTTTATCCTTCTAATATAATATAAACTTATTGCCATAATTTTTAGGGATAATTGCAGCAGCGGTATCAAATATTTCATTTAGTAACAGACTTTGTCCAAATATTTTATTTGTGCCACTCATGGTACCAAACATTTCAAAATGTCGTAGTTGAAGTCCAATTGGATGGTTTCTGTTAGTTGACCAAATAATTGACGTTGAAAATAATTTTGACTAATTTTAAAAAGTTAAAATGGTAACTTTATATTTTATAATAAAATAACTAAAATCAAATGATTAATATTAAAGTCCAACTTCTACACTTTGTAAAGATGGAGGAGGAAGTAGAGAAAGTGAAAGAGACTGAAAAAGGGAAAAGGGTCATAGTGGTGATGGACACTTCAGAGAGGAGCAAAAGCAACCAGATTACAACATTCACCAACAAATTTGAGGTGTGATTTGCATATTTTTATTGTTTAAGTGTAATGAGTTTTAGTGATTTGACCTATTTTTGGGTCAATTGCTTTTTGATTTTTGGTTTTTGCCCACGAGAATCAAAACTCTTAAAATCCCAAAATGCGCGACTCGCCAATGAAAACCCAAAAAGCAAACCATCAATGCTGCATGTTGAAAACCCAGAAAGCAAACCCAAAAAATGGCTGAAATTTGAATTGAGGAAGAAGTTATTTTTTTGAGTGATCTGGTGGGGTATAGCAGGGAAAAGGTATGCCCCAGTCAGATTGCCTCCAGGTTTCAGGTTTCATTTGACTGATGAAGAGCTCGTCAATTATTATCTCAAAAGGAAAATTCATGACAATTCAAATTTATCAAACTTCTCCATGAGGAAGAGGAGGTGGAGGAAGAGAGAGAAGAAAAAATTTGTTGAGTGATGGAAATGAAGATGGCGGTGGAGGAGATCGTAGTGGTGATCATGGTTTGGGGTGGGGGTGTGTGAGGGTAGATGGAGAAGAAGAAGAAGTTGATTTTTGGTTTTAAATTTTAATTATTTTATTTAGTTATTTTATTATTAAAAAATGTAAAGTTGTCATTTTTACCTTTAAAATTAGTCAAAACTATTGGCAATGTCAATTATTTGGTCAACTAACGGTCAAACTAATAGAAACTATCCATTTGGATTTCAACTGCGACATTTTGAAATGTTTGGTATCGCTGCTGCAATTATCCCTAATTTTATTTTACTATTTTTGTTTCTATGACATTGGAAGATGTTATTGTGCCAAGAGCAATTTTGGTCAGTTTGGTATATGATATGTAATGGAACCAGACTGTGATGAATTTTGAACTACATTGAAGTTCAATGACTCAAATGAAACAAGTTAATGTTTAATAACCCAATTGAGAGTTTGCTAGAAATTCAATGACCACATATGAAATTTACGCCATCTTGGAATTTTCCAAGAAAGTTCATTATAAGATAAGTGATTTACCTTTCTAGCAAGAATGAAGGAAGTTAAGAATCTTCCAAAAAATAAAATTGTCTCTTGTGTTTGAAAATAATAAATATTTCAAACAAGTGGGGTGGGGCACCGCCCATTCCATTTAATTATATACCATAATAGTTTTCCTCCCACTTTCCTTTTCTTCTCCTTGTTCTTCATCGTACATTGACACCTGCAAATACCCAAATTCAGAATAAATGAATGGTTCTAAGTTTGAAGATCATGGTTTTCCTCGAAGCCCTTTAACGTGCAGTAATAGTTCATTTGAAAAATCCTCATCTGAACCTGTCAGCTCCTCTTCTTCAGATGATTCTTCTCCTGCCTTCACATCAAGTATGTAATTTCTAAATTAGGCACTCTTTATGTTGTTCTGTGTTTCTTGTAGGGAAAAAAAATCTAATATTTTTTCTTTGAAATGCAGATAAAGGGAAGCCCCCAACTGGGAGGAATCACCACAAGAAGTTGGAAAGAAAGGCAGGCAGTTTAGCTTACAGAATCCGCGAACACGGTAAATGGCATATTTGGTATGCAGTATTAGAATAATCTGGCTAACATCGAAATTGGTAAAATGAAATGGTTGAATATTTGAAAAATGAGATTATTTAGGAATACATGGAAATTACTTATTGATTTCTAGTAGTAGATCCATAATCAGAAAGTGTTTGTGATTGCTCCAAGACCAAATAGCTAATATGTTCCACTTATTGAACTAGGTTTTGTGTATTAAGACTTACAATTCCATTTTAAATGACCGTTTGACCCACCTTAATTTATTTTATGATTTGCTACAATACTATTTTCAATCACAAATTCATGCTATAAAACATTTATAGCAAAAATTTTTCCATACATTTTAACCACACATTCCACTAAAAATCACTATTTAAAACTTTTTTTTTTTACCAAAATGGTTGTCAAACAGGCTCCAAACGTTCAATCTTACAAAGAAGAGTAACCAGACCCTTATACGTTGTTCTTTGTTATGTCCTTGCAAGATGGTGCTCTTTTGAGCACACCAATCTTGGAACCTGACGCTTATTTGAGCTTTTAAATGGATTGAATTGCTTGTTTGAACTTAATGGATCGTGATACCATATTAAAGACATGGGGTCCCATCTTACACAGTCAACATAAGAGCAACAGCTCAAACTCTTATATGTTGGTTAATATTTTTGTATTTAATTGATGAGGAATTTATCCCTTAACATTGTGCAGACGACTTTATCAAACTAAGCCCCTGTACTTTATTTCAAAACTCTTTTTTCTACATATTCATTTTCATCTATACATTCACACAATAAAATATTCTGCGCGTAAATTCAAAACTTTACCCTACGTTTTAACCACACATTCTCTAAAAATTCACTATTCAATTGAAACTTCCAAATAATGGCCATCAAACAAGGGCAGTGTAACAGTTTTGCATCCATTCGTATAAATGCAAGAGTCTTGATCTGTATATGGATAGATATGTAATTACATTTTATCAATGTTGAGTTTGCAGTTAGATTGGGGCCTAATTTATCAGAAACAGTGAAGGGGAAGTTGAGTGTTGGGGCCAAAATTATTAAGAAAGGAGGCAGACAAAATATATTTATGGAAATATTTGGTGTTATTGAGGGAGAGAAGTTGTTGAAGGCATCCCAGTGCTATTTATCAACAACAGCTGGTCCAATTGCTGGGATTCTTTTCATTTCCATGGAGAAAATTGCATTTTGCAGTGAAAGACCCATTACCCTTCACTTGTCTTCAGGAAGCCTTTATAGGACTCCTTACAAGGTAAATTTTCCAACCCCTAATTAATGATTTCGATTATGCAATAATTAGATAGTACTCGGAAGTATTGAAGAAGAAATAGAAGTTAAAATCTTATCTATTATAATGTTTAGTCCTATTCGATGCAGCCCCCCCAAAGATGCACTTTGTGTATATCGAGCAAACGTTTTGGTCAACATCGAACTAATCCATAGAACTGCTAGAAATATTTACTAAGAGAAGTATATAATTGGAAAGGTTTATTGATTGGACTACTTAAGAAAATCAAGTAATTTCTTAATTTTATTCTTAGATTTCATGGTTATGTACCATGATGGTTGAACTTAGTCAGTCTCAACCTTTGAAAATGGAAAAAAAGTTATGTTTGGAACTTACTTATTGTTGGAAGTTTGTTTAAATCCTAATTTAGAATGTGATGAATAAATGTCTTGTTATCTAGAGAGGTTTCTATTTTGAAATAAATCAAGCGGTATTTTTGAAGACTCCTTTGTTTGTTGACAACGCTATTCTTGGGCTAAGAACTTTGTCATCCTAATTACACTATATTTCTTAATCCCATCTATCTAAAACCTTCCAGAAAGATATCTTTCACATTTTCGACCCACTCTACCATTCAATGTGCTGTCGATTATGACCTACTATCAAAACTTGCATAACTGCAGCGATTGGTGTTACGATCTTAATTTTACTTTTGAAGATAGCTATTTTTTAATTGTTTTTATTTTACAACGGCAATATTTTTTATTTTATTTTGAAAGAGTCGAGATAGTTTTTGGAATCATGGGAGCATATTATGTAGTAGTAGTGGGATGGTCTATCTATATACTAGAAATTAGTGTGATTATCTTGTATCATATATCTCTATTTAAAGAGTGTAAAAGAATTGAAAGGTGAAGAAGAATACATTGGGATTATATGCTTTTGGGGTCAAGTTCCTCGAGAACTCAAAATGGAGGTCAAGGCTCCCTCGAGCGAGCCTAAATAATCTTCTGATTTTTAATTTAGATACACAATCATCTCATCTACATGTGTGAAAATATAATGAAGGGGGCAAAATCCTGACCTCTAGTTGAAGTCATGAAAACTGAAAGCAGTAAATGAGGAGTTACTCCTTTGTAAATGTGAAAAATGAAACAATAAAGCCTAAAAGCCCCTGAACTTGGGAAGATCATATCTGTGTACAAGGGTGTAACGTCGTCAAGGCAGGTCTAGAGAACCATACTCCTGAATGTAGAAGTAAAAAGGATTTACATAATAAAAAGTTACCATGTTGGTTAACCATATTCTAGAACATGAAAAATACATTGGCTTATCAAATTACGTATTGAGCATATGTCCACTGGCAATGATACATCTATCTAACTGAAGTCCTCGAAATTTCAATTTTTGCAGCTTTCTGTTCCGGTGAAAAAGATAAAAAGAGCTAACGAAAGTGAGAACACCGACAATCCAGCGCAGAAGTACATAGAAATCGTCACGGAAGACGACTTCGAATTTTGGTTTATGGGATTTGTTAGGTATGAAAAAGCCTTTATGAATCTGCAGAAGGCCATTTCTTCATCCCAATGCATGTAAAATTTCTCCTTCAAGACAGCAAATAGAAAATTGTACCCTTTTTTATCTTTTAGTTTTTACTGTTGCTTTTAGGAATCTCAGGGGAATTACAGAAACTTGTGCAAAACTTTTTTCTCATGTAGTAATTTGTAGTTTGAGGTGGTAGTTTTCGTATAATATATTTGTATTCTGAAATTTGTGGTATAATATATATATTTAAAATCATTGTGTTTTGTCAAAAAATTGACTGTTTTTTCCTTCTTTAATATTGTCCAGTGTCGTCTAATCAAATATGTTACAAGTGTGTGAATTCTTGACTCGGACTATTTTTCTAGTTTCTTGTGAATATAAATATTATTGCATCTTTTACTAGAAATTAATTAATATTAAAAAAATTTAAAATGCCAGCCTGCAGCTTTTCAAATGGGTTGCCAATTGGTAGAAAAAAAAGGCCTAGTCACACCAGTTTGTTAATGTTGGTTCTTGATTAAACTCCGCTCAATTATTGACCCGATAAAAAAAGATGTTCAAGTATTTTCCTTTTTATTGTCATAAATTAAATAAAAAAAATTATGTTGAGTTTTTTGTCCTTTCGTGTCATTTTAACTATTTCTATTTCTATTAAGACACATTAATTATTTCTACTCTTTTTTCTTCCATATTTTGTCTAAAACCGAGTTCGGTGGGGATTAAATCAGTTTTTTAGTAGATTTTGATTAAAAAAAAAAAAAGCTGAAATGTATGGTTGAAAATTTGTAGGATTCATGTTAAATTGATTGACTTTGACTTAGATTAAAATCTGAATTTAATCACTAACAAACATGAGCCTAATTTTTGAACTTGCGCAAGACAAGTCAAGTATCGAGCTACATAAATTACTAATGATTCTACTGTTTTCTTTCTCTCCTTTTTATATATTTTTTTGCCGTACCAAATAAAAGCCTTATTGGTTAAGAACGTGTTTGGTTGTGCTTTTTATACGTGGCTTCTCCCAAGAGTATGAATGAAGGGTCATACGCTGAGAGAAGCCACGTGATAGCTCGTACAAAATAAGCATAGTCAAGTGTGTTCTTAATTATCGGCATTCTCTAAGAAAATTAAATTAAAAAGAGAGAATAAATCATTTCACACTTGCGGGATTTTTCTAATACAAGCAATATTTATCTTATTGTAGCTCGATCGAAACAGACATATGGATACAGTACAAAAGAACAATATTTGGGAGAAACTCTAGTATAGTACATTGCAAATCCAGTATCCTAATTAAGGACTCGGAATAATTAACGAACTTAAGAATTAGAGGAATTATTCTTTCAATTTTCCTCATTTTAATTTGTACAAATACATGCATCAGGGTCATCATCGGCGGGTGAAAAAACAGCTTTTTTTCATTAGCCAATGATGAAATGTCATTTGGACATTATGTACACTAATGTATAAACCCTGATATACACGTAGAATAATCCAATAATAAATAGCATTTCCCTTGAGTCAAATGCTTCCAGGGGGGGGTCTTGGATCATGGTGATTATTGGCACCAGTCCCTGGATAGTCACTGGTTTCAATATCCATTCTTCTTTCTCTAAATAATTCTTTCCCCTCTCTGATCCCCAATGAAACCTACGCCACATTTAAATTACCAAACTAAGCAGAAAATCCAAAAACAATAATACTAAGAAAAGGGAATCGAATATAATAATACTATTTATCGTTATGATGATGGAACATGGGCGATGTGACAGTCTATGTGAAATAATGAGATTTGAAGGTTCAATTTTTCAGAGAGAGAGAAATGTGAAGAATAATGGGTTGCCACAACACCATTCTTCTATTATCATTATGATAAATAATTACTCAAAAGAATATGAACGGAAAGGAAGAAGAACCTGAAAATGATGGTGTGAATCTCGACGGGACAAATACTGAACGTGATCTGTGATTGAACTGAGGCTTCCTGCATTTAGATTTAAGAGCAATACATATAAGAAGAAGATCGATCAATTCATATAGGCATATATATCATAAGAAGATTATGAAATATCGTGGCTTACTTGATGATGATACCGAGAGACGAAACAAGAAAGCTGAGAAGAATAGGAACAGCCAGAGAAGAGCCTTCTTCTTCTCCATGTTAATATTATAAAGTAATAATGGAGGTGACTGTTAAACGGAATAATTTATAATATATATACACACACCAGCTATATATACAGTCACAAATATTGTTTGAGGAGTGAATTGAAGATAGAAAGTATTAGGCTTATACGTTCAGTCTTTAGTGTAAAAAAGTCTCTACGTTTCAAATTTTCGCATTTTCACCCCTATTTCCATGTGAAAAACGTCATTTCAATCGGTTTTTATCCAATTTGCCAATAAAAACATATGAAATGGCGAACATACCCTCATATTTAAATAAAAAATTGAATAACTAATTGAAATCATACCCCTAATTTTTTTAAAAAAAGTGCAAACGAGTCCTCAACAAATTATTTAAAAAAAATCACTTTCTATTCCTCCTTCACCACCAATTGCATAAACATGGAGCCAATAACTAATCCGCTTCCAATTTCCTTGTTAGTTGAAAAAAATACAGACCCAAACATTGGCGACTCAATGGAGTAGCCACCTTCAACCACCTTAACACCACCCTACTGCCGTCTAGACCTCCGGACAATACATCTCCATCATATCCCACCCACTTGTCTTGCCACACACCACTACAAACGACCCTCGTCGCTGCCCTAAACCTCCGGTCACAGACCAAAACCAAGGCAACAACTAGGGTTGGCAAAAAAACGTGCCCCGCCCCGACGAGGCCCTGCCTTGAAGGGGGCAAAAAAATTTGCCCCGAACGGGTTGGCGAGGCGGGGCGGGGCGAGGGTGCCCCGCCCCGAACCCGCCTCGTAAAGAATAAAAAAAATAATTAATTATAAAAAATAATAATTAATTAACTGAAAAAAAAAAAACGGAGCAGGAAACAGGGCGAACCCGCGCCCCGAACCCGCCCCGCGCCCCGTCCCACCCCTTCTAAGGCGAGGCGGGGTAGGGTGGGGAAGGGGCACCCCCGCCCCGAACCCGCCCTGTTGCCAACCCTAGCAGCAACACTCTTTCTGACAACACCTATGCCATTAGCCACAAATCGGTAACATCTACTCCCCAAGGCGCTCCCGTTCATGGTCTTATAACATCAAAATATGTTCTCAGTCATAATCTGCTGCCTCGAAAATTGAGCCATAACTCTCCAAAATTGACAATACAATCAACAACATATAGAGGAAACCAAAAATACCAATTTGAAAACAAATGAAATTGCGAGAAAGAGAAGGTTACGATCGAGTTGATGCCAAGAATTTCAGGGTATATTGAAACTCTAATGCTTGACATTTTTTGGAAGTTGTTTATTGTTTTGAAGTATATTGGTAGTATCAATTTAGATTGTTAGGGTATCAATTTGGAGTGTATTGTTGGAAATTGTTTATTGTTCGTGGTTGTGGTTGTGGTGGTGGTTGGTGGAAGGGAGAGGGAGCGAGGGAGAGATTTTTATTTTGAATTTTTAATAATTTATTTTGAATTCATTTGCACATTTTAAAAAGGTTTGGAAGTATGGTTACAATTAGTTCTTTATTTTTTTTTTGTTTTATTTAAATATGATGATATATTCGTTATTTCATATATTTTTATTGAGAAACTGGATAAAAATTGATGAAAATGATGTTTTCTACCATGAAACGTAGAAATAAGGATGAAAATGTAAAAATCTAAAACGTAAGAACGTTTTGTGCAAATAAGCCAAAGACTTAGTCAAACATATATAGGTGGGGGGTTGCCTAACATTATCTTCGTACGGGCCTCATCTCTTAATATTTGGAGTTAGTGCTAAGTGCAAGACACATCCACCACCCACCATTCATCTTTGATTGATTGAAAAGCAATGGTCCCTCCATGTCTGTATGATTGTCTCACGGGGGGCGGTGTAACGCGCCAAAATACAATCATGTCACCTAATTATCACAATGAATTCTGCGATCAGTTTTACTGCTCCGAAAAAAATTATATATATCGATGAAGACAACTGATGGGGAACTTCCCACTTCATGCGCCTGAGTCGTGGAAAATAATGGAAAGAAGGAAAAGTGTAGTACATCAGAAACATAATGGAAAGTGCCTACTTTAGAGAATTTCCAAGACCTTTGTGGTTGAATCCACTTGCAATTCCATGCTCCAAATTCTGCATTTGTTGCACTCCTATGGTCAAGAACTCAATCACAATGGAAGGAACCCATTTGCCACAACCCAAGTGCCAAGTTTGGTGAAAATTTCAATTTAGATTTTTTTTTTGTTGTACCCAAGAATAGATTAGGGGCTGTTCTCTTCGTATTTCAATTTTTAGTTTTGAATTCATTTTGAGTTTTGTGTTTTGAGCGTCCATTTTGAGATTGCTGAAATTGCGTTATTTTTGTCATTTTAAAAAATTGTTTAAAAAAAAATATATATAGTTTTGTTTTAACTGAGAACAATCAAAATGACATTTTTTTTACATTTTCCATTTTCTTTGTAAATTTTAAATTCGTTTTTGGAAATTTGTTTCTAAAAATAAGTAAGTAAATGTGTTCTCGAAAATCGAAAACTAAAAATGGTATGAAAACATCAAAAAGAACAAACCCTTATTTTCTGTCAACTTGTGAAAAGAAAAATGGTGAGAGGTTATAGGGGTTGACGGAAGCTGAGGGTTTGAATAAAAATTCCAAACTATTTCCTCCATTCCTTCCATATGTCAGGGTGACCTGAATCCATTTTCGAACAAGAAAGATATTAGATAGGGGTCATATATTTTTGTGCTTCCTCAATTATGCAAGGTATAAGGTCGGGCTTAATATAGTCCAAACATGGGCTTAATATTATATGACCCATCTTGTGACACAACTCTATAAAGTCCCCTTTTGATTCGATTTAAAATTTAGATTAAATTTCAAGTCAAAATTAATAATTAATTTTAATAATATATTTTATAGAATTCACAATTTTTCAACCACATATTCCATCAATGTTGATTAAAATATGTTAAAAATATAATTTTTATCTACACCAAAACATTGACTAAATTAAACAAAGAATACAATCAAATTTTTTAACAAACTGACAAAAAGAATGTATTCTGGAATAGTAGATTGATAGAGAATTTGTGGTTGAAAAAGAATGAAAAGTTATAGATGTGATGAAAAATATTATTTTATTGAAGAATGTGTGGTTGAAAATGAGTATGAGAATGAGAATGAAAATTTTAATGTGTACCAAACAGGGGCTAAGCATATGAGTTAAATGCGTGCAAGTCACCCAACCTTAAGCATAGTTTTATTCATGTTATTCATCTTCGATTTGATACAATCAGATCACTTCGATTTTCTTGCACAACTAACAAACATAATATACTGAGTAGAATTTACATCACTTAATTTTACTAAATTGAAAAGTGACACGGATACAACTCATCTCAAAGTTGGATGGACCACTAGCATATAGGATTTTGCTACACGTGCACATAGCAAAATCCATAGATGTCAATCAAATCACCGTAGAAAGTGAAAAACTATCTCAAATTACTTGTTACATGATCTTGCATTCAGCTGTGGGATTTTCTTCAATATAAAAAACACACTTTCTCAGGTGGCAACTCCTCCCACAATCATAACCACAGCCACATTTATATTCACGCCCATACCCATAACCATAATAACTGTCGTAACACAATGGCGGAGCTGGGTACCCATGGTTGCATGGACCCCAATCAAAACCTTGTGAACATGGTTCACAACAAGTCCATGCCGGTGGAGGTGGTGGTGGAGGCGGTGGTGGAGGTGGTGGTGGAGGTGGTGGAGGTGGAGGTGGAGGTGGTGGTGGAGGCGGGGGTGGAGGTGGAGGTGGTGGTGGAGGCGGGGGTGGAGGTGGTGGTGGGCATTCTTGCTTTATTATTTTAATACACTGGATAACCTTTCCACCTTTGCAGCACAATAGGTCGCGAATTTTTTTGGGGTTGCAGCATACCACATTGATTGTCACTGTATTTTGCTTGACATCATATATCTGATCTCTAATTTCTTTTGTTCCAATAAGTTTTACATCGAAGAATATAAGTCAGTTTTTATCCAAACAAGAAAATATATAATATTTGTTCTTGTTCGATCATAATATGGATGAATTTAAAGACTTACGAGGAATTTTGCAAAGAATTGATTTGATTTTCTTGTAGCAGGAAGGACATTGGAGATCAACCTTCAGCACCATCACAGTAACCTGATTGGACAAAATTGATGAAGATACTGAATGGAAGACAGAAGCAGTAGCTTCAAAAATGAAATATGAATAATATTTTGTGAAGAAAAATCCTAAGCCATGTTCATATAATAGAAGTAGACATAAACACAGAGC
>CAIGRP010078909.1:0-17825 GCA_903798385.1 Fraxinus cuspidata
TTTTTTTTTTTTACGTACTAATTTTTAACTGAACATTCATATAATAAAATTTATCGATAACTTCAATTTTTTAACCGTACATTTTCTTAAAAATCATTATTCAATATATTTTTATTTAAAATAATGATTATCAAACAGGGATAAAAGAGTTTAATGGTTTTGGTGTACCTGCATTACACAACTTATTTTTTGGAATCTTAACTCGTAGAGCACTTATAAATTTACTTAAATGTAATACGTAAGTTTTAAAATATAGTAAAATTATTGGCTAAAGTTAATAATAAATATATATATATATTTTTAAAAAAAGTCACTTATTCTTAAAGTAATAATTCAGGTACAACTTTTATGAAGTAAAGGCTAAAACACGTTACTAGTCCACTCACGAGAAAGCCGTCGTACCATCATTGTGTGTAATTTATACAGAAATAAATTACTATTACACACATATAAAAAGTATAGGAAAAAATAAATAAATTTAAAGGCGTGTTTGGTGGAGGAAACCGTGAATATTGGTCAAGCCAAGCGAGAAATATTTTGTGAAAGGGGAAAAAAAATAGCAAGAAATTGAATTGAACTTAAATGTTAGCTAAATTTTAATCATCTCTAGATGGGAAAATGTCTCATCCTCGCTTTGATTCTTATTTTTTTTAATATTTTTTTGCATATAAATATAGATCCTACCCAAAAAAATAAAAATAAATTAACAAAAAGTAAATGAGAGGGTAAACAAGGATATTTTAATCCTCGTCCTCCGAAGTCTCCTGAAACCCCCCAAGGGCCAAGATGAAGCTGTCGGTCCCATCTCCCATCCATGTTGTCGTCCCATCTTCATCCATGTTCATTAGTTTGGCTTGTGGGAATGAAGAAATAAACTATAACTTGCATATAGCTAACGATAATTGCATGGTCATGTCATAAATTTTCACTGAAAATTGACATGTATCGGTAAATTGATCAAATTTAAACAAAATTTAAGACAAAAACAAAATAAAAATGTAATGACAAGCATTAAATGCAATTGAAGTTCGATTTTTACTAATGCATTTAGCAAGCCCGTCAAATCTTAAAATTGCATGTTGTGGATTTAAGAGAATGAGTGGTTAAAAATCGATAAAAATAACGTATCTTACAAAATGTGTCGTTAAAATCGAGTTTGATCGTCTTATAAATAATCATAAGCCTTTAATGGGATTCCCTCGTAATCGTAAAATGTCAACTTCATTTTTCCTCCTACTTTTCCATACCAACCTTTTCTTACTTCTACCAGACACACTCTTCTCTTGCTCACATTAATCATGGATGCAACAACTGTATTTTCTTTATCAATAAACAATACAAAAATTAGCCCTAATAAAATAACTAAATCACATCACGAGGAAAATGCCATCAAGTCACCAGCCAATAATATTCAGCCACGTTAAGGAGTGAGTTATTTGCTGTACCAAGACCATGTGCATCCCACCAACAGGACCAACTGCTCTTTACGCGTAAACGTTATCACGTGGTTATTTGTGGTTGACTAACGGAACGTGCAATTGCCTTCTGCTTCATAAAATACTTTATAATAAACGGCGTTTGTGTGGCCCACCTTTTGGCCGTGCTGTTGAAATGCATCAAAATACTTTACCGCGTTGTTCGTAACGCCGTTATCTCATCTCCTATTTTTTAGAAGCTGGATAGTTTGCCCCTATTTGACAATTATTAAATCCCTGTTTGACACATAATTTTTTTTAAAAATTCATTTTCAACTAAATATTCTTTAATAATAATATTTTTCATCACATCAATAATTCTTACTTACCTTTTAACCACATATTTCTAATTATATCACTATTTAAAATATATTTTTTCTCAATAATATCCGTCAAACATCTCCTAAAAAGAATTTTTGAAAAAAATGAATTTTGAAATATTGATTTTTTAAGAAAATGTGGTTAAAAAGTAAAATAATAATAATAGTAAATTTAGATGTTAAATATTTTATTGTGAAAATGCATGGTTAAAAATGAGTTTAAGAAAAAGTTAAGTTATGGATTAACCAGAATTAGAATATTTAGATATTGAAAATGGTGGAAATTACATTAAAAGGTCAATTCAATACTTTCAGCTAATGCCCGTGATGTACTGATATCTTTAATTGCAACCTAGAGGTCAAAATATGATCTACTTAATATCTTTTATTTTAAGAATAATTGCAGCAGCGGTATCAAACATTTAATTTAATAGGAGACTTTGCCCAAACATTTTATTTGTGTCACCCATGTAACAAATTTGATTTCAAAATTAATTTTGAATTTCAAATCTGACACACAAATATGACAACTTGAAATAGAAAAATAGTAGAGCAAATTATAGAAAGAAATTGAAAATAAAGTTCCCTAACCACACTATAGGGTGTTTGATTTGGAGGAGTTGTTGAGAGTTACATTAGAGATTTTGGTGAAGGGAATAGTTGGATTCTTTGCTATCTTCTGGCAAATCTTTGTTGTCTTCTTCCCCGATTTGAATTTGTTTAATAAAAGTGGTGGAATTGGGGGTAGAAAGATGAAGAAGCTAAGTGAATCTCGAATTATTTTTTTTCCTCTTTCATTTGTTTTAATTAGGTGAATTAGAGACGGTGGTGGTAGTCGACCTAAGTGGCGGTTGTGGTCAATGACCTGGGTGGAGGTGGCAATCGGCGACTTAGGTGGTGGCGGCTATGGCGACAATTTTGGAACAAGGGAAGAGGCTGTATGGAGATGGGGAAGAAGGAGATGGTTTGGGTGGGTCAGTTGCTTTTTATCCTTTTTTTAATTATTAATAAATATAAAATGTAAATTTACTTATTTAGCTTCTAAACATTAGTCAACAGTTGGTTAGACTATGGACTTTTGGTTAAATAACGGTTAAATTAATGAAAATCATCCATCTCCACCTTAGGTGCTAATATTTGAAAGGTGTACCTTATGTGTCACAAATGAAAGATTTGGACAAAGTCTGCAACTAAATAAACCCGTCAACCCTAGTGTACAAGTAATAAAACCCAATGTCAAATTATGCTTTCAGTACGAGGAATGAGATACTGAATAAACGATTAACGAGATTAATATTAAACACTTGAGATAAATAAAAATAACATCCATCTCCGACCATATATGTAATGTCAAATGCCCAAAAAGGAGATGTAACATGACAACTTGTGAGTCGTCCTCCGGAATAGCTTATAGAAATCCTAGAATTCGACGAATTTATAAGTAGGGACAATACTACATGTATATCAAAGCTTACATAATACCTTACATAATGTCACACGACACTCTATCATTTGTTATTTTAAGACGCATTCAGTTTTTTCATCAAATCTTTTCCTTTCACATCATTTCGATCACTTCTACTTTTTCTTTCGTACAAATAGCAAAATCCTATAAATAGGGCAATGCTACATATAAATCAAGACTTACATAATGCTCACATAATGTCATATGACATTCTATCATTTGCAATTTTAAAAAAACGATTAGTTTTTTCATTCAATTTTCTCCATCCACATCATTTCGGTCACATTTTTTTTTTTTGTACTAAGGGTGGCTGAAATAAAAGCTGCAACTTTGAGTAGGGTGATCAACGTGGAATTTGTAGCTTTCCATACGAAGAATCAAAATGGAATAGACGGTTTTATTTTAAACGTTTATACCGTGTATTGATTCATTAAATTAGAGGTTTGCATAGTTTAATTCGACATTGTTTCAAGATTTCACACTGAATTGAGTATAACATGGAATGAATGATTTTGTGAGTGGACATTATTGACAAGACCTCCATATTAATGATTTATGGGAGGAATCACTTATTAATAAGTCTAAATTTTATTAATTGATAACACTACCTGTGTGTGTGGGTCATAGACTATATATATATATATATAATTCAATCAGTTTGTTCTTTGACTAGTATGATTAATTAATTGAATGGAATGGAATTAATAATTGAATCAAGTAGGTGTTCAGTGAAGGAATCACATGCTCAATAGGTCTTTCTAGTTATTATTAAATCATTCTCAATTTTGACTTCAGAAACATTTAGGGTCTATCTAATAAGAATTTTTTTAAAATCAAAAACTATTTATGCGACTAATATCCTACCATTGAATTTGTCTGCATAAGCTTCTAGAAGATTCTCTTTTAATCTTCTACTCTTGTAGAAAATGTTAGATTTTAGTTTTGATTCCTTATGGATCTTCTCGTCAAGGGCGGATGTAGGGGACTAGGGTCGAGCTGTAACTCGATCCAGTCCTCAATCCATTTAGTTTTTCACGCGTAAAAAAAAATATTAATAAATTATGCAATTTTTTTTTAACATATTAGCCCCGGTTTGAGATCTTTTAAATCCGATCTTGAATTCTCCACTACTTCTCGTGTTGCATTCATTTCGAGAAACCAATTTTTTCTTGGTGCATTTATTGATTGATTTATTAGTTTATTCTCTACTTTTAAGTAGCTCTCTTAGGACACAAGATATAATTTCTTTGTACAAGGTTTCGCAAAAATCTTTCATTCAAATCAATTAATTTCATAATCGGAAGTGATATAGCTATGCTTTAGGAATTTTTGATGCCATTCTGCCTTTGATTACATGTGTGAGGTTAAGAAAATAGTTCTCATGTTGAATAAAAAACTACACTTTCATCTATTAAGGACATATATGCATCAAAGATGAAATGTGAGGTACTTAAATGTCATAAAAATTTCGTTAGGGATTACATTAATTAAAGGTTGATAACCCCAATTTCAATCTAATTTAAAACAGGAAACAAGTCGTTAACGGCAGGTAACGAGGGCAAACGGCGTAAATTTGCAGAGAAAGCGGGGGCATGAAGAAGAACGGTGGGACCTGTAAATTCTTTTAAGAGCCCCATATGTTCCTCGTGCTCTTTTCTATTTTTATCTAAACCTCTTTAAATCCTCCATTTGCGTTTCATTTAATTTCAACTACTTGTTCACACTTACAGAGAGAAATATCCGTTGAATTTATTGATTATTTTTGAAGTGCAAGTTGCAGTCTTAAAGAACTTAATAGTTTTTCAGATGGGTTCATCGGAAATTGTGGATTCCGGCAGGTTTTCCAGCCAGAGGTCCAATTTTTCCCAGAAATGTAGTTTGTTGAGTCAGTACTTGAAAGAGAAGGGTAGCTTTGGAGATCTTACTCTTGGACTCGCTCACAATTTTGAACCAAAAGGTTAGAATTAAGCCCATATGTCTGTCTACATAAACCCCACCCACTTCCACGAAGAACAACCAATCAAATCTATAATCTATGAGCTCCTAGATCTGATTTTATTTCTTTCTTTTTCTGGGTTTTTTTATTTGAGTGAATTTCCTAAAATTTTCTCCTTGTTTTTTTTTTTTCCCAAAGAAGGAGCTCCAGCAGCAACTGGTACCATGAATTTCTTCCCAGTAATGGAGAAATCCGGGGCCTCGATCCATGATTTATCTACTACAGAACTCAACACACCCGCTATCCCCCAGAAGAAGACCCATCTCAGGTATAATTTGTTGCATATTGAAATTATGGCTTTATTGTGCTAAATTTTCATCTTATGATTGTTTGATTTATTTTACAGTGGGACAAAATCTGAGCCAGAAGCTGCACAAATGACCATATTCTACGGCGGGCAAGTCATAGTTTTCAATGATTTTCCGGCTGAAAAGGCAAAGGAAATCATGCTTTTGGCCAGCAAGTCAAGTGCAGAAAACCACCCTGCCGCCGCCGCCTTTGCTCCGCCGAGCATGGTCCAAAGTCCAGCTGAATCCGCCACCAATATCCCAGCTGCCGTCCCTGTTTCAAAGGCTGTTCCCAGTTTGGTCCACAACCCTCCTCAGCCATCCCTTGCCTCTGGTAATTAAGCTGCTTATAATTTTGTTCTAACTTCTCAATATTCTGTGTTCTTGATTTAATTTGAAGGGGATTTGTCTAATTTATATGTAATTTCTTTCCATTTGCAGATTTACCAATTGCAAGGAAAAATTCTCTAGCTCGGTTCCTGGAGAAGAGAAAAGATAGGTAGGTAGTCGAAATTAAACACGTTTATTTATACAAATCAACAAAACCCATCTAAACAAATTCATATAGTCGACTCTAAATTTCTTAAGAAGTATCGATCTTGCGTTTTTATGGCTAACATTGATTATTATTATTTGATTTCAGGATCACATCAAAAGCACCATACCAAGCAATGGCACCTCCAAAGGCAGTTAAAACTGAAGAATGGCTTGGATTGGCTCCTCAATATCCAACTTCAAATTGAGTTTTAATTAATTGTAATTTGTATTTTAGGTCTATTAATCATTCTATATTAGTTCACTTGTCTTGATTGAAAGCCAACTTGGTTTCATTATTGCTTTGCCGAGTAAATTTCTAACTAATTAGTACTTTTAAGAAAATAGAGAATATTTTCCTTTCAGCCTATAGCTTTAGAATATATTCTTTTTTCATCTCTATTGCTATCCTATTCTCTTTGAATGGATGTTTGCGGTGTCTATTTTTTTTTATTACATCATTATTGTTGATTTTCATCGATTGATTTTGCTACTTGATTTAGATGGGAGGGGTGCGTGTTAAAAGTAAAATAAATGGATAGCACGTGTGTTAAAAGTAAAATTTTGTGAGGTTCTTGTGGCTTTTTAAAATAGAATTTCGAAATTCAGTTTGATATTAAAATTTAATTAGTTTAAATGAAGCTCGAAGCAGTTAAATTTAAAATTTATGTCTTCAGGTAAATTACTATGCCAAGGTACATTAAGGATAAAAATTATTATTGTTTAAAACATGAAATAATACTAACAAATAAAGGTTTATATCATTCGTTGATAAAAAGTAAGAAAAAAGTAAGAAAAAAGGAAAAAGCAAAAAGAGATGAGGAATTTTTTTTATTTTTTTGGTTATTTAAAGATGATAAAACATTATCATTTTTACATAGCGAAAATAGAAAGACGTGATTTGTGATTAAATTAAGGGAAATTTGCAGTCGCGGTCCCAAACATTTTCATTTTTTGCAAACTTTACCTCAATCTTCACTTTGTGTTATTACAGGTCTCAAACCTTTAAGAAATTCACATCGAAGGTCCATTTGGACAGAAACCGTCCAAATCATCGTTAGTCAACCTGAAATATAAAAAAATGAGATATTTTGACCAAGGAATGGTATTTATGTTCATACAATAATTTTCCTTTAAAAACAATAAATAAAAGAAAAAATCATCTTCTTCTTCACCCTCCCCACTCCCACCTTCCCCAACACCAAAATCCTGCCGCACACTGCCGTTGTGGCCGCCGCAAACGCCACCACCTTGGCCACCATCTCAAATAACAATTTTCAACACTATTGACCCAACAATTTTCCTCTAATTGCTTGAAACAAACATAATTTTCCAAGAATTCTCCCTCGGAAACATGTTTCACACTGTTATTATTGGGGAGTAGAAAAAAACTGCTCCTACTCATGTCTCTTGGAATAGTTTCTGGGCCGAACATTGTGACAAATTAAAACCCAGAATCTATCAGGAGCTACAGTGAAAAGTTGTAAAAGAAGATCAACATTTCTTCAAAAAGAAAGGAAACACTAAGATCAAGGGGACGTTTTTAATTATAATGTTTGAAACAGATTGAATAGAGTTATTGCTATTTTTGTGAATGGATATGAGATTGAAAAACAGTTTCAATGTTTATTTATAGACTGAGTTTCCGTAGAAGAGCCCTCGATTTTATCCATTTTTACACAATTTGATTGATGCGTTAGCAAAAACCCATACCCCATTACACCCATTGTTGGAAAATTGTTGTTTGAGATGGTGGCCATGGTGGTGGCACTGCGGCGGCCACAGTGGGTGGGGGACGAGATTTTGGTGTTGGAGAAGGTTGGGTGGGTGGGGGTATGGTGATTTTTTTCTTTTATTTATCGTTTTTAAAGGAAAATTACTATATGAGCGGAAATGTCCTTCCTTAAAATGGTCAAAATATCCCAATTTTTAAATTTTCAGGTTGACTAACGGTGATTTGGACGAGTTTTGTCCAGATGGACCTCTTGTGCGAATTTCTCAAAGGTCTGGGACCTGTATTGGTACAAAGTAAAGATTAAGGTAAAATCTGTAAAAATACGAAAATATTTGAGACTGTAGCTACAATTTTCTCTTAAATTAAAGGTTGAAAATGTCACACGCTAGAAGAAATTGATTATAAATTAATAACAAATCACAAAGGTTAAGTACGAAAAGTGGAACCCAATCACTATTTTTTCCTTATTAATAATTAAGGCGTTTTTAACTTTTTTAGTATTTTAAAAATCTCCAAAAGTAATATTTCAAAATAAAATAATAGTCATGGCAAGTGGGTAGGAAAATGTTTGGTGGCCACTCACATCCTCATCCATTTTAATATTGTATTAAAGAATAATTTATATTGTCACATTGTTCACGTCTTGTCTTTTGGCCATTGTCAATTGATGGAACAATATTATGGGGGTGGGGTAGAGTGGATGGGTGAATATATTTATTTTTTTGGTAATCACATGGTGGGTTTGATTTTTGGAGTGGCTCACCGTGGATAGTTTCAAAAGTACTTTCTAGTGGGTAAGGGTCACCTTCATTGACCCATTCCCCCTTCGAACCTTGCTACACTTACAAATTTTGGTTGATTGAATTTATATAGGTGATATTTGACAATTTTTTTTGTTAAAAGATGACAACAAAACAAAATATAAAAATAAAAATGAACATCACAGATGCTGCCACACGTGTAAAAATTCCGTGAAGAAAATCCCTGTACACTTAGAATTATTCTTCTCCTTCTTGTTAATTGTATGCACATGCAACTAACACACTCTCTCTTACATACAAAGTGTGAGGATCATCAAATTTTAGTGCAAACATATTAATTTCAATCAAAATCTTTTCTCACATTTCCTTCTTTATTGACGACATTGGCTCAAATGGCTGGGTAGATTGCCGCATCACGAGATCTCTTCACTTTCACGAATTGAATATTCTCGTGTCGTGCTTCCCTTGCCAATTTGATCATCATCCTCCATTTCAAGAGCCTCAATGGAGCTCCAAATTCCAGCGCGAATTAATTAGCTCTCCTCTTGAACGAAGTAAACTATGGGAAAGATTCACTCTTATATCGAGTTAAGTAGAAAGAGTGAAATATTTTATGTGATATCCATTCTACAATCAACCCCTATTGACGAAATTGTCCAAATCTCTATTAAATAGTCATGTTACCCTTGCATGTCCAACTTTATAAAATTTAGATTTGGTTCTCAACTTGGGCTGTGTCAAAAAATTTGAAATTAGGCACATGTTTATTTTCTTATGAGAGTTAATTGACCTGTAAAGATTTAGATGATTTATGTGAACTTATTAATCAACTGCAATGAAACATCAAGGACCTAGTTGGTCATTTTAAAAAGATAGAGACAAGACGTGTATAGATAGCCCATGGTTTATAGAGGGAAATTATAACGTTGGATTTAAGTGGGATCCACACTACCCTTATAGACATCCAAATCTTTCAATATTTTATTCTTGAAAAATTATGGAAAGGGCACAAATATTTGAGAACTTATTTGTCATTGATTTAACTTAATTTGGGCGGGTTAAGTTGATAGTTCAATTTTTTTGAAGTAAATTATTCAACATAATTCCTAAATAAAGAATTATACTAAACCCTTATACATCAATTCGACTAAACTCGAAATGCTTCTTCAGTGTATTTTTTATACGGAACAAGCTTAGCTAACATGTAGCACTTATATCAACTCAAAGTAGACTTATTTTTCAAGTGAACAAATTCATTCCAAAAATTTTGTCGTTTCAATTACTAGGCTCGTCTTTCTTATATCTTTTCACGCATTTCATTACTAGAATAGAAAACAAATGTTGTTTTTAAGCAAACTAATGTAATGCGTTCATAGAAGTTTATAATTAAATAACTCGACTAAGCCAAATAAAATCATCCAACTTAGAGTAAATTCTATCAAATGACAACTGAGTTGAGGTTGAGGAAAACTAACATCACATCTTAGATGAACTCGTTAATATTAAAAAGTTCGATTGACGATTTCCACTTTGTCAATCCAAATAATACTATTTTTCTTGAATTTTAATGGAATACTTATCTTAAATTTAACAAACTTAATTCATAATTTTTCTATGGTTATTGCGTATACTCTTTGTCAGTTAGAAATCGTTATCAAGCCAGAGACATCTGTCCGCAGAAGCGTGTGTGACAATTCAGATGTACGTGTTTAACAATTTTAACATTTTTTTTTCTTATTTTTTTTTGGGACTTTCTGGCCGACACTTGTATATACAAAATTTCATTACATACAACAAACTATCACTAAAACATTAAATTATCACAGCTACCTAAAACTGTGTAGATTGAGACTTTGAGGCTCCACTTTATGTTTATGATTGAGGCAATAATTTTTTTTAACAGAAATTATATTTTACTAAACTCAGGTTGATTTTTTTATTTTTTTTTTAATTTAAAAATTTTAATCGATTTCAAATCCGGGTTGAGATTTCTAACACCAAGTCTATAATTTATTTTGTTATATTTAATTTCTTTATCCTAATCAAGGTTTTTGCTCATCAGAAATATTCTCCTACCCACCGTGGAAAGTCTTATCTTACTCATTTAAAAATAATCTTATTTATGATTCTCACATTTGAAGAGAACGATAAGTAAGGTTTTTCTGTCATATCAGCAAGTTGGTAGATTCATCCTGTTCATTGTGGACGGGAGAACAATTTCGTTTGTCTTGAAAATTTGGTTTGATGTTTTTCTTTGTCATGTTTTGCAGAACATAGTTGAGATTCGTAACTCTTTTTTTTTCCCACTTTTAACCTTAATCGAGTCAAATCAACAATGTAATTAGGATCGTTAGAAATCATTATCACGCAATAGATAGGATGGCCATAAATGATAAAGAATTGTACAAGTATTCATTCAATGAAACGTCTGCCCGGCGAAAGCGTGTTGACAATTCAGTTCAAAATTAGGTATTCACCGATTTTAGCCTCTTTTTCATAGACTTGCTGGCCGACAGTTCGGATAGGGAAAACGTTATATCGTTACGCAACTACCTTAATGTGTGTAGAATGAAATTTTGATTTTTGATGCTAACATTTTTCATCTTCATTTCTATCTATTACTCCATTAGGGTTGAGACTTTTTAAAAAAATTCGAATTGTTAATTTATCCTCGTATCCTAGTCGAGGTTCTTATTTCAAACTCGAGAACTTAATATTTGTTATTTTTTATTTCATTGATCTTATTCAAGTTACTTGCTCTATTTCGAGAATTTTGTTACACTTTTTAAACACTTTAGATTTAGTTTTTTGGACACTTGTTAGTGTTTTAAACCATAATTGAGACGGTCGAATCCAAGGACACTGATTTTTTTCTTAGTTATATTTTTTATTCGTTTGATAATTTATTGTTTATCCAAAAGAAGTGCAAAACAAGATTTTGAGGTGAGGTCTACCAAGTCGCTGCATTAACACTCTATCCGCATGTCCAAATGTATTTTTTTCCCTGAAATTTCATTTCTATGTATTTTTGTTAGAACAAAATAGGGTTTTGGTAAAATTATCTTCTCGAGTGAGATGAGAGAGAGGGAATTTAACTAACGTAGACTCGTTAAAAGTCGACCAGGAGTTAATTTTCATTAACTCAATCCTATTTATAATTGCTCGTAAATTCAAAACTAATGTTGGAATATATAACAAGTAAAGAAGAAAAAAAAAACACAAAATAAAAAAGGTTTGATCCAATTAATAATCACCAAATATATATAAAAAAAAAACGGAAAAAAACATAAAAATAAAAAAAGTTCGATCAAATTAATAATCACCAGTTATTTAAAAATTAATGTTGAAATATATAAAATAACTGATCCTACTTAGGAAGATCATTTAATATTTTAATATATTTCGTTAATTTCTTAGACCATATACATTACCATTCGATCTTCATCAATGTTTGATAAATCTACTGTTTAGCCATAGAATATTTCTTAAGTAGATCACCTCTTCGCTGGCCTTTTTGTAGTCTTTTTGGACCTTTTAGAATTATTTTCTTCTCTACTTTTAATCCACTCTTAGGCCATGTTTGAAATCTTGTATTTTCCATGGATTTCCAACTTTGACATGTTTGATAGCATATATTTTTCATGGAAAACCAATTTCCGCCTTAATTCCTTGATTTTTGCTGCCANGATTTCCAACTTTGACATGTTTGATAGCATATATTTTTCATGGAAAACCAATTTCCGCCTTAATTCCTTGATTTTTGCTGCCAGATTTTTTTTTTTAAATTTGCAATTGAACTAAATTTCATAGTCAATTGTTAAAAATAATTTCACTTTAATGGACAATTTTCATGTAAAATGAAGCTAAACGAACACTAAACTTTGATGAAAAAATAGAGAAAAAATAGTTTTCGAGCAAATTTTTTTTTTTTTAACTTTTTGGCAATGGTAACAAATTTCATAACCAATTGTAAAAAAAATTCACTTTAATGGATAATTTTCATGTGAAATAAAGCCAAACGTGAACAAAAAGATCCAAAATTTCAAAAATTTTCCAGATGAAAAATTATTCCAATCAAACACAATAATTAACAATTCCCTGAAAAACAAGTTCTAGACAATTACTTTCCCTAGAATTCATTTTCTTTCCACCCATTTTCCACCCTTCCAATCAAGGACCCTTAATTCTTAGGAGACTTTTGCACTGTTCATACTTTACTCCTACAAGAAATTATTCTGACACAGCTATTCAACTTTTTTAGCAAACAAGGTGGTGCCGGTAGTTTTGCAATCTGGTTATTTACAAAAAGAGGTTGAGACTATTTCCCCTGTTTGATTTCAGACGTGAGAATAAGTAGATGAAAAGAAAAGGTAATATAAGTGTAAAAGAACAGTACAAAATTAATAATTTCGAGAAAAAGTCATTAGCTATGCTTGACACCGTTTGGGGTGTATCTATAGGCAATCAATTTTTGTCCCAGTCCCATCTAAGCGCAAGTTTTCCTTACAAAGATTTTTTGGCATTAGGATGAAGGTTTATTGGACTTTCGTCGCCAAATAACCTTAAGGAAATGATGCATGTTTTTTTTTTAGACTTGATGGACATTTGACCCAAAATTGAAGAGTTTGTAACGCCTGATCGGTTCAAGTGAAAATTGTAACTTAGAAGTGTAATAATTTTTAAAGTTGCTCCTAATGACCCATTTTATTTTTGAGGATTGATTGTGTCCCTTGGTTCAAAACTCTATCAATGGTCGTGAGTCCTCATATAAAAGGAGGGAACCAAAGATATTTCTCTCGTATCTCTATCGATTTCTTTCTCTCGGCCTCCATTTTTGTCTCTCGGTTGCTTATTGTCATTGGTGGATCTAGGGGAACTGGGCTGTGCTACTGTCCGTCTCCCCAACCCAATCCACCTAAACAAAAAAATATAAGTAAAATTAATTTTTTTCATGTGTAATTTTTTTTTTTTTTGGGCATATGAGCACGCCTTAAAATTTTTCATGGATTCGCCCCTGCTTACTGTGATTCTTTGTATGATCTTCTTTGTTCTTCAACCACTCTTTGTGGATGATACTCTTGCTCTCTTCACGGTTCCAAGGGTCGTTCTTCGTGTTGGTAGTATGGTTGAGACTTGAGATCGATTGTTGGGTAAAATGTGAGCAAAACTCTCCCTAAACCTGGTGGATCCGTGCTTGATGTTAAAAATAATCCTTATGTACAGATTATAGTCGTTTTGGCTTTGTAATTTGTGGTTGAGAACTTTGTTTTTGTAGTTAAATTATTACATAGGGACAGCAGCATTTTTGTAAAAATGAAAATATTGTGACATCTGTTTATTTATTTATTTTTGTATACCAGACACTCACCTTAGCAATTGCAAGGTGAATATTACACTTGTGAAGCCTAATTATTATCAATCTCACTTTTTATAACTTTACAGAGTTGATCGCGAATCAGCCTCATATGGAGTTCCGATCCAACTTCCCTCGTTATCATCTCTGGTTATAAAAAATGATAGTTATTACATACATTAAGAGATAAAAATTTTTACTTGTATTTAATTCTTAGTCTGATAAAATATATACTAAAATAATTGCGTCGTGATAATTTTACTATATTATTACTTTTAATAGATTATATAGTACATTGAAATAAATGTTAATTATTAAAGAAACAATTATGAGATATAAAAAAATAATTAATATTTAGTCGAATGGGCTTGTAGTTTACATAAAAGTTTTTTTTATATTCATGTTGTTAAACAGACATTTAGCCCCTGTTTGGTGGCCCATTGTTTTACAAAAAATTTTGCTATAGGATCATTTTCAATCATACATTCACACAATAAAATATTTTACACGTAAACCCAAAATATTTTCATACTTTTTAACCACACATTCTCCTCAAAATAATATTTAAAACTCTTATTTTTTATTAAAAAAAATAATGAGCACCAAACAGGGGCTTAATGTTAACAATATTTTTCGAACGGACAACTAAATAGATTACAACTTTTTATTAACAATTAGCAGTTCCTTTTGTGAAAATTCTGCTGCTAAAGCCCAAAAGAGCACTTTGCAATCAGTGCTATTTGTAACATTTTCCTTTGAGGAAATAAAAAGCCCAAAAGAGAAAGCCCTAAATACCGAAATAGCACTGTCCCAAATGATCTAGAACCATCTTATCCTTGCATAAATCCCGTTAGAAGTTTCTAGGGTTTTGTTATCTCTTTTATCACACTCACCAAACAAATTTTCTCACGCAATACTCATTTGAACTAAAAGGTACTTTCTACATTCTCCCATTTCAGGTACCCTATTTTGCATTGTATTTTTCGGATTAATTGATTAATTTGATTGGATTTTTTTTCTTGATTTTTGAAAGAAATGGCAGCAACACAGTTGACAGCATCCACAGTTTCAGTGAAAGGGTTTGCATCATTTGAAGGGCTGAGGCAAAATTCTGTAAAAATTTCATCCTTTTCACCTCTTAAGCAAAATGGCCTCTCTCTCAGGTCATTCCGCGGACTTGTTGTTAAGGCTGCCACCGTTGTTGCCCCTAAGGTTTCTATTCAACTCTAGTTGGGTTTCCCTTCCTCTAATTCATGAAAATTGTTTTTTCCTTAATTTTCAGTTCATGCTGTAATTTTTAAAAAGAAAACTGCATTATTGTGTTGATAATGAATCGATATGAAATTAAAGTGTGTGATTTATCCGCTTACTATAATTATATTACTCTCCTACTTGATCTTCCATTGCTTCTTACTTTTCTGTTATTTCCTCTCTACGGCTTCATTAACCTTACGACTGTATTGCATTTGCCTAAATGAGATTAAGAGGTGGTGGTGTGTGCAAGCAATTTATAGCACTGAAATTAGTAGGCCGTGACGCTAATTATTATAGCTGACCCTTATGGATGTTCACTTAGTTTAAATGTTGCTTGAGATGCACCACCTTCCGGAACTGGAACATGTGAATTAATATCAATACTCTTTTCTTTGAGCAAAGTTCAATTCAGATTTGTTGTATATGTGATTCTCTTCTTTCTTGTTTACTATATTTCCTTTCCATTCCCTCAGTACACTGCACTCAAACCCTTGGGTGATAGAGTTTTAGTGAAGATTAAGACTGCAGAGGAGAAGACAACGGGTGGAATCTTGCTACCAACAGCATCACAAACCAAACCACAGGGAGGTGAAGTAGTTGCCATTGGAGAGGGTCGTACAATTGGAAAGAACAAGGTGAACATTAGTGTGAAGGTAATAGCAGTCTTAATGCTTTCAAGGTTGTGTTATCTCCTTAAAATGATTGCATTGACTAACTATTGATAACCTCTCCAGACTGGCACCCAAGTGGTGTACTCCAAGTATGCGGGGACAGAAGTCGAGTTCGATGGATCAAATCATCTCATTTTGAAGGAGGACGATATTGTTGGAATCCTTGATACTGATGACGTCAAGGATATGAAGCCCCTGAATGACAGAGTTCTTATTAAGGTTTGTTGATGGTTTAGTTACTTACGATTCAGCTCTGTGCATTGTATTGATACAGCGCGCAATTTTTTTTAAAAGCTTTGATGAGTAAGAATTTGCTATAGCTGAACTTGGAAAGGCCATATTTTTTCTGGAAAGGTGATATAAATATATACTTAATGCGTCATTGGTGGCAATATCAGTGAAGTTGTGCAGAACCCTTTTGGTTATGAACTTGTCCGTGAACACAACTTCAGCAAACATTCTTTTCAAAATAGCTGATAGCTTCTGCGCTTTGCCATTTTCTCCTTTCATTTATTCCTCTTTTTTTTTTCCCTCCCATTATTTTTGAGGTCTAAAGGGCCGAAATATATATAAGCTGTCTTATGCAACTATTCTTATTCAGGTAGCTGAGGCTGAAGAGGTAACTGCTGGTGGGTTGTTGCTAACAGAGGCTAGCAAGGAGAAACCCTCAATTGGCACGGTAAGTAATATCTCTAGTTAACAAGTGTTTCTGATCGGAGAATGTCAGCACACGAACTTTTGCAGTGTCACACCCTCACTTCAATTATCCCTCCAGAATGCTCAGCATTTCCCATCTTCAATTACAGGTGATTGCAGTCGGGCCTGGTCCCCTTGATGAGGAAGGAAATAGGAGGCCATTGTCAGTTATCCCCGGCAACTCAGTTTTATACTCCAAATATGCAGGAAACGATTTCAAGGGCAGTGACGGTTCTAACTACATAGCACTAAGGTCTTCAGATGTCATGGCTATCCTTTCTTAGTCGTTTCAGCAAAAGTGTAACTTGAGAAATTTGTTGTAATCCGGATCAATGTTACAACTTTTCGCGGCATAATGAACGAATTGTGATTTTTGAATTTGACGACCATTTGTTCTTTGTAGTTGTTCAAAGAGCTGCTTATACGTGTCCCTATTTTCCAGTTTCTGATATCTTATTGAATAATTCTGTTGAATGTTTTCCTGCACTGTCAGTTTAGAAGCAAGCATCTTCAATTCAGTCGAGTTTGTAACGATAACGATTCAAAATTTCGATGGGGTGTGTGGTTGAACTGTGACCCAAAGGGTGGGAATAGAAGCAAGCATTTTCAATTCGGTCGAGTCCATAATGATGCTGAATCAAAATTTGTTTATAAAGAGAAACCTGCAAGGGAGCGGGATGTTGACAACAACACACTCAATTTTCTAGTCGATGAACATGTTAAAGTATAAATAGTTTTCTAGATTTTTTCTACGAGAATGCACACGCATCAAAAAATTTCAGATGATCTTTTTGACCTTCGATGATGCGAGAAATTTACATCTACCTTGCATTTCATGCTGATAAAAAGTTAAATCTTTACATGCGCCTATTATGGTATATTCGTGAAAGTAGTCCAATGTATCTGACTTCTGCCAGAGCTATCTCACATTGCTCAATCCAACTCTTAACATTTCAGCTAAAATTTGCACTATCAGTGCCTCTGCCCAACAAGGCGTTCTCAAAGGATCTTTGTAACCTATCTTTGCTTCTTCAGAGGTGCTCAGCCTTTGTAAGTAGTCTATCAGAGCATTTTATGCTGAACGAGTCAGTTTCTGAATGCTTGCTTTCACCGATTAAAAGAGTTGGCAGAATTATCATCATACTGTCCTTTCCAAGCATTACCACTGTCCGTTCCACTGAATGCTTGGTTTGGGGCAGGAAGCTGAGGTAAATCTCCATCTAAACTCATTTGCTGTACCTCCGCAGAGGACAGTATCTTTATACTCTGAACGCAGCG
>CAIGRP010078911.1:0-35079 GCA_903798385.1 Fraxinus cuspidata
CTTTTTTTTAATTTACTTATATCAATTTTAAAAGAGAGATATTTTTGAAGAAGATCTTTACACTTATTTTGCATAAACATTTCTACTTCTTCATGTTTAAAACTTTGGTTGATTTAATCAAATTCGAAAAATTATCATATTCATCAAAGTTTCTCATTTCTCTCTTAGTGCTTAATTTATTACAATCATCGATTAAAAGAGAGAAATTCTTGAAAAGATTTTTGAACCTACATTGTATTTATTTCTTCATCTTCTCATTGAAACACTTTGATTGATTGAATCTAATTTTTTACTATCATATTCATCAAAGTGTTTCATCTAATACTTGATCTATCATTTATTACTATTCATTAAAGTGTTAGCCTCTCTTAGTACTTAATTTGTTTGTATTATTTATCAAGAAAGGAATTTTATTGTAAAATCACTTTGATAAAGTATGGGTCATATTGAGGTCCTGTAAAGCTCAATAGTGTGGATCGTGTTGAAGTCTCATGAAGCTCAATATTGTATAAAGATTGGTGCTCCTTTTGTAAGTCACCGAAAACGTTGTAAAGGGTTGGATTGCACCATAAGTCAATCAATATAGTGAAAAGGCATTACTCGTGACGGAGAGCTTGGTAACGGAGAACGTAGATCGTGTTTGGGATCGAACCTCCATAACAACATTGTTTGCATCCTATCTCCCTTTTACTTATCGCTTTTATATTTGTGTTTACTATTTGAATTAATCTATTTAGTCTTTACTTGTTTGAATTTAAATTAATTCTTCGAAAAAATTTTAAAAACCAATTCACCCCCTTCTTGGTTATCCATTCTTGGGCTGTCAATTGTGCAGTCTCACGAGTGGGTACATGAGATCTACAAATGAGGTGGCTCAGTGAAGGAGATCTCTAGGTGAAGAAGATATCCCGTTGAAATAGATATCCAAAGTGGAGGCGATCATCATTCTATTGGATTGCGCTCCTATATAAATAAGTAGATTAACAATTAATAATTTAATTAAAATATTACAATACAAAACGGTAATCAACTAATGATATTAAATAAACATACCTTATCTCCATCCAGAATGGACTCGAACAATGGATTGTATTCAGTAGGCGGGATAGAAATCCATGCATGTACATTTGATCTTCCTCTTCCATCGAAGCTGTCAATTCATTGTGGATTTCGAGCTTATATATTGACATTTCAACGAGTCAATGATCATGTATCGAGCAAATAAATATATATACAATATAAATCGCAAATGTATAGTACTCACCTGAACATCGTTGAGGATAGATGTCAAATCTTTAGCCTATAACATATTTTGTGTTCACCAGTGATGTATCTAAGGACAACTCGCCTATTTTCTAATCGTCGCCGCTACCCAAGGTGGGGAAAGCCTCATATGCCTATATCTGCAACACTTGCAATTATTATGTATATAAATTTAATAAAAAGTTTATCATTCATGTGGCTAAACATTTACGTGTAAAGCCAACGAAAAGCCATAGACATCATACTTACGTTCGGCCTTCTTAGACTTGGCCATCAAATGCACACTCTTGAAGACGTGTAGCGTATCTGTATATCATCTTTAAGCCCATAGGTAGCTATTGAAAGCATCAATTTCATCAACAACGTCCAATGAAAAAGGTCAATCGACATCTTACGATGTTGACACCTCAGTATGCTTTACAGGATAAACATGAGTCCCAATTTTAATTTGTCCAACTTGTGATCGCATTTCCTGAATGAGTTCTCTAATTGTAGGGATGTAATAGACCCTTTACCTCCAAAATATTCATCTAGCATCCTTTTACTAGTCATAATATGAACCCTCGTTGCTTCCTCACTAGTACATATCAAAATAGTAATGAGGGAAAACTTAAGGATTGTGAATATTAACACCTTCCCATCCCATAGGGTAAATGCAACTCATTGCCATCGACTAGCTTAAACAACCAAAGAAATAGAGAATCGACGATCTGGCCAGAAAACTTCATGTCCTTCAATGAATAGAAGAACCATAGGAATGACTGACTGACGTAGTATGGCTACATGCTCTTCATCGAGCCACTCTAAAAATGTCGCATAGCTGGAAAAGTTACACTATCTAGATAATCTCTCATCCTGATGTTGAAACGATACTCCATCCTATAACAATTTTAAACGTTAAAATCATATACAAGAGATTATAAAATAAAGCATAATATCTTAAAATTCAACCAATCAGATTGTATGCTACTATATGCTATAAACAAATTTATTTCATCGCATGTTAAAAAGAAAAGTAAAACTAAAACTAAAGTAAAAAAGGAAATTAAAATAGAAAAAAATAATTTAAATAAAGTAAAAGAAAAACAAATAACAAAAATAAAATTAAAGGGAAACTATATAAATGAAATTATTAAAAAAATTAAAAATAAAGAAAAATAATTAAAAACTGAAATTGAAAAAAGAAAAAATAAATTAAAGTAACAAAAATAAGTAACAAAAAAATTAAAAGAAAACAAAACAACACAAAAACTAAAATAATGAAAAATAAAATTACAGAAAAAAAGGAAATTATTTAAAAAAAGGATGTTTAGTAGTTCCGCTGGATCTTCTGGGTTGAGTCGCAAGGTTGTTCTGATGTATTGCTAGGGCTATATGTTCTCAATTTTCATCATCAGCCAGAACATCCTTAGTAACTTTCCAAGTACCAAAACCGCGGTCACATTATGACCTTCGTCATCAAGTTGGAAAAACCCATTTGATATCCTTAAATTGACATCACAAATACCTACAATATCCATAGGTTCTATATCAGCAAGATGTACATTTTCAAAATTCCCAACAATATATTTTTTCATAATCTCATGATCTGTAGTTTTATGAGAGAAAAAAGAGCTCATGAATCCATCACCCAAGAATTAAATAGGACTATAAACTGACAAAGTAAAGCATTTTGTACCTCTACAGTCACTACATATGCATTGTTGTTATTCTTTTCTTTGTTTTTCTTTAGTGCTTTGCAATTCTTCTTCATGTGGTCAATCGTGCCACAATTCCAGCATTCCAAATTCTTTCCAAACCTGGTTTGCTTTTACCACTCCTTCACTTCACATTGTTGCTTTTATTGGAATTTTTCTTGAAATCCATTCCCATATTCTCAACATTAAGAGTAGAACTTGTTATTGAAACATATCCAAAATCTCTTCCGCAAACTTCTTCATTAATAATAGTATCATGAACATCACTGAATTTTAGTTTTGCATTGCCTATAGAGTTACTAAACACAACTCTCTGAGGCTCACAACTAATTTGAAGTGATAACAATACAATTAGGGCACAGTCCTCATCATCAAATTTAATCTTGATTGAAATCAATTGATTGATAATTGTATTTAATTTATTAATATGTTGTACTATGGAGCACCTTCAGCTATCTTTAAATTAAATAATTTTTTTCATCAAATGTGTAGTGTTACTTGAAGAAGTCATCTCATACACATCAGACGGTACCTTCATGAAATATACCGTGATTTTTTCGTCACCACATTGTGACTAACATTCTTCGACAGTGTCAATCGGATAATGCCCAATAACTAAAGACCGAGGACTTTTCTCTCATTGTCCTTCATTTCTTTCGACTTTTCATTCAGAAAAGGATGATACAGTCTTAACTGTACAAATAACCCTTGATCTACATCCTCCAGCATGCAAAATGCAAACCATCAAACTTGTAGATCCCATGTGACATTCCTTCTTCGCTAGTCTTTGCTTTAAATCAAAACCAAAAGCTCTGATTTGGCTGTTGAGAACTATAAACCCTAATTCTATTCCACCAATAAAAATCAATTCGAAAAAAGAAAAGTAAACGCTCAATATCACCTAAGATTTATAGAGGTTCGCCTCAATATGAGACTATATCCTCTCCTACCACTGAAGTAATTCATTATGATGAAACAAGAAATACAAGAGAAAATCACATTCCTATCTTCTCTATCTACCGTTTCTCTCTTTTTGATGATAATAAAAGACGCTCCCTATCTATAAAATAATTTAGGGCAAAATAGACTTTTACATGGACTCCAATTCCTTAATAAAATTTTACAATAATACAAATTTATATACAATCCTTAATGAAATTTTGGCCCGAGGCCTCCTGCCCTCCCCCCTCCAGCCCCCACGACGATCTCTCTACAAAGGTCAATCCATGACTAGCTCCATGAAGTGACAATAATTAGATTTCACAGCCTAACAAATTTTACATATTACAAACCTAAAATATCATTTGAAGCACAAGTGATGAGTGCACATAGGGCCCAAATTTTTGACATCATATCTTTTCAATATTAAATATAATGAGGGTTTGTTTGATTGCAACCATGGAATTTGCATAGAAAGCAAATAAGTTCTAGACAAGGATATTGTCAATTAAATTGTTCGAGTGACTTAATTTTCAACCTAAAAATGTTTTGCTTCTCTTTAAATCTGAGTTTTTGGGAAGTGTGAATTACTTAGAAAATAAAAATCTACCCCCCCTAAAAAATGTTTTACTTATTTTTTTAGGGAAACGTGGTCACATGACCAACTTTCGGAAAATATTTCATAAAAAAAATATCAATCAAATATCTCAAAAGTAAGAACTGGATGAAAAATGGACTTTTTCAAGGAAATAAAGTCAATTGAACGCACCCAAAAGGTGAATTGCAATACCTTTAATCCAAGATTTATGGTGAGCACCTGTTCTCCATTTTTCTTTCCACATATCTTATACGAAAATATTTCTTTTTACAATCATGCTATACTTACATTCTCCTTTATATTAACTTTTATACTCTTCCACGAGACAAGATCTATACTCTTGATTTTGAATACATCAATTACATCATTACACATATTTCTTTTACATAAGGGGGATGTCAACCACATTGTCAAGAACAATATATATAGCTTAATTTGTCTTTTTATTAATGGGATATCAATTTTGAGCTCATAATCTAGACCTAAATATGCAAAAAGTACAACATATTTGATAATCTAATCTCACATTACCCGCATAAAATCATACCAGACTTTTAAAAATAATCTCATAATACAGTCAAATTAATTAAATAAAACCAACCAATTGTGAGAAATAATCTATCTATCAGCATAGAAAAATATATTTTCTTACGCAAGAAAGTAATTATATACGTAAATGTTCACGTGTTCTTCCTACTCAAGTAGTATTTTTCTTCACTAAAAATAACGTTACGTTCTTTTACAATATTATTTATATGGATCATGTTTCTTCAAGCACAAAAATATTATATTCATTTTAGATACTGATATACATGTTTCTTCATGAATGACGCAATATTCTTTATGAATATTCATTTTCTTAAGTCGTGCGTTTTTCGAATAAGATAATATTTTAGTAAAATATTGATATTTAAGGTTGTGCTCTGTATGAGCAAAAATGCTATTTTGTCCTGGAATATCGATCAAATATAAAGTCGTTGTCGCGGGCAAGTACAAGTTACATATCTTAAATTTCTTTGTAATTAATTTGCATATTACCAAAATCATATCATCAAAATTATCAGTCAATTCTTGATGTTTCCTTTGGAGATGAATATTTTTCTATGTCAGTTGTGTTAATGACATGTTATAAAACTAAGAGGGAAAAAAAACAATAGAATGAAATTAATAGAGTCAAAATTGAAGTGTTTATTTTGTTATAACGATAACCCAATGTATAGAATTTTAATGGCAACTACAATCTCAATAAAACTCTTTTAGAGTAAGATTCATCTAAGTATTCTTATTAAATTAAATAATTATCTCATAATTTCAATTTTGACATTACATTATCTCATAATTTCAATAAAACTCTTTTAGAGTAAGATTCATCTAAGTATTCTTATTAAATTAAATAATTATCTCATAATTTCAACATTACATTTAATAAAATATTAATTTCTATAGTGAGTAAAACGTATGCAATACTTCTCTTTATTTTCCTTTCATTTGCAACGATGAATAAATTTCCTGCCTCCTCATTTCGTATTTTATTTTTATTATTTTAACTTAAATTGTATTTTAATAAACAAAAAATAATTAAATAAATAATAAAGTCGGGTGATGAAATTATCCGCACCCCACCTTTTCAAGGTCACCTACTGGATGCCGTCCCATTGCCATTCCTATTATTTTGATGGGTCTATAAAAATTTCATTACAATAAAGTCATAAAAGAAATTAAGTATATAAAAGTATAAACCTTGACTCAAATAGACTAATACAATTCTTTGATGCTCTAAGAAATCACATTTCAGAGGACACTTGAACTTTGTGAAAAAAATTTAGTAAACAGACAAATAGTAGTAAGCTTATTGAGTAAAAAAGAAACATTTAACGGTATGCCACCTTGTCAGAAAGCGGTTAACAAATAGAGTGACATAAGGAGAGTTTGGCAAGATGTGATTGGATGAAAAAAATCGATTATTTTAAAACAATCCAATGATAAAGTGCCATATGGCATTATGTCAACCATTATTGTTGACCTATGATTGACTTCATTCTTAATATTTTAATCATAACAAACAAGTTAATTTTATTTCTAACAATTGAATATAAGTTTTCAAAGCTACTGTTGCAAAATTTATGGATTGAGTACAAAAAGGTCACTATTAAAAGACTCGCATCGGATGATCAATAAAAATCGATATGAAAGTTAAGCATTCAAGACAAATCACTCTAGACAAAGAATTTCAATAAAAAATATTAGATTAAGATGTTTGTATTCATGTGTAAAGGTACAACACTTCAATTTTTAGCAATAAATTATTAAAAGCTCAACAAATAAATTTTTATGCACAAAAAAAATATTTCATAAAAACACTTGCATAAAAATTATTTTTTAAAAGGTAAGTATTTCAATTTGATATTTAAACTCATTACAATATTATTTACCTTGAAAAATAAAGTGAAAAGTCATTCAAAAGCTTACATTTTTCAAAACATTTAAGAAGGAAAAATTAGGGAAATTCTGTTGATGCGGACCTCCAGTTTGTCAAATGGTCACTTTTTTTAACCGTTCTAAATTCTGACGCATAATGGCTAACTTGGTAGTCCAGTTCACAATGCGGACATCCATGTTGCTTGTCTGATTATTCAAAATTTTTGACGTTTTGAACTATATAAATACTATTTCACTTTGAACTCATTGCAACACTTTTAAAAGCATTTAAGTGAGATAATCTTATTTATCTTTATCAAATCATTTACTTTAAAAAACTTTTGATTGACTCAAGTTTTGAAAAATATTTTTCTCATCCAAGTTTTTCTCACCTAATACTTGAACTTCATTCAATGTTATTCAATAAAGTGTTAGCATATTTCTCTTTGTACTTAATTTGTTTATATCATTTACTAAGAGTGAAGTTTCAAATTGGAAAATCATTCCTCTTTAAATTTGTGAGTCATATTGAGATACCAGAAAACTCAATATTATGTAAGGATCGGTGCACTTTATTTGTAAGTCACCATAAGCGTTGTAAGGATTTGTATTGCACTATAAGTCAATTAAATTTAGTGAAAAGGCCTTACAAGTGACGGAGAGTTTGGTAAAGGATGACGTAGATCATTAGTTGGGATCAAATATCCACATTTACATCGTTTGAACTCTCTCTTCCATTCTACTTATTGCTTTCGTACATGTGCATTTTGTTTGATTGACTCATTCATTCTCAATTTGCTTAAATTTGAATCAATTGTTTGAAAAAGTTTTGCAAACCAATTCACGCTCTCTTGGTTAGTTATTCTTGGGCTATCAAGTGGTATCAGAGCAAGGTGGTCACTTTTAAAATTTAAAATTTCACAATCTTGAGGGACATTCTACAAATTGTACTCCCTTCTTTGACGAGACACATTATAATTATTGGAAAGTTAGGATAATGATTTTCATTCAATCAATAGATTATAATATTTGAAAAGTTATTGAATATGGTCATTATATGCCTACAAAGATTATTAAAGTTGATGGCAAACCAAATCAAATCATTCCAAAACCTAGAGATGAGTATGACAAAAATGATAAAAGAAAATTATCTTTAACTGCTAGAGCCAAAAATCTACTTTATTGTACTTTTAAATAGAAATGAATTTAATCGTATTAGCATGTGCGATTCCACATATGATATTTGTGGTATGCATTGAATGTTACTCATGTTGGTACTAGTAAAGTAAAGGAGATAAGATTAATCTTTTGGTCAATGAATTTGAAAACTTTTTCACAAAACAAGATGAACATATTGTTGACATGATTACTCACTTCAACGATATTATTGATGGCTTCAAAGGCTTTGATCGAAAATTTAATAATGGCGGGCTTATAAGTAAAATGTTTAGGTCATTATCGGAAGATTGGAGCTCGTTAAGGATATTGATAGAGAATATCAAAGATATCAAGTCATATCCATTGGAAGAACTTTATGACACATTGATAACGTATGAGCTCAACAAGAAAATGAAAAAAATAATAATAAGAAGAATCAAAGGAGCCTCTTAAACGCCAAATTGTTTTAAAATCGGTAATTAAAAAAGGAACTACAAGTGAAAATATGAGTGATGAAAATCTCGATGATCTAGTTCTTCTTGTCAAAAAATGGAGATGTTTTCAAAATAATTGGAAATTCCAAAAGAAAGAGGAAAATGGTGCAAAAAGAAGCAAGAAAATCATTTGCTATGATTGTGACAAATCGGGTCATAAGAAAATCGAATGCCCGAACAAGAAAGATGTATCAAGAAAAGGCACTCCAAGCGACATGTGATAAAAGCGACAATTATGATCGTGACAATAGTGATAGTCAAGAACAAGTAGACAACATGTGTTTCTTGGCAATCGAATATGAGGTAAATCCCATTAAGAAATGTCCCTATGATGATTTATCTACCTCATGCGATTAGATTCTTGAGGAATTTGAAAAACTTGTCTTACCTTTCTTAAAATAAACACTACTTTGTAAAAATGAAATGAAATTTTTTTTAGAAACTCAAAATGATCTCAGAAAGGAAATGTTTATTATGATCCATTGATTAAAGAAATTTTTTCTTTAAAAGAAAAAGGGTAACTAAAATTATTTACAAATTCACTCAAGATAAGAAGAACTTTGATTTAATGTTTGGTGATCAATAGTGTATTCTTTCAAAGATTTTCCAAAGCATCAAACTCCACTCTTTTAAACACATGGATATATTATTTTTTAATCGTCTAATAAAAAAGAGGATACACTTTGAAAATAAGAACAAGAGGATTCAAGAGTCCACTAAAACTAACTACCACGGACCCAAACTTATATGGGTACAAAAGATAAAAAAAAAATTATTTTTGTAAGTACCAAAGAAGATATGACTCTTAGATAGTGAATGCTCAAGGCACATGACCAGATATAGAATGTTATTATCAAACTTCAAAAAGAAGGATCGAGGTCATGTCACATTTGGGGATAATGCAAAAGAAAAAATCATTGGAATTTGAAAAATTGATAATCGTTCTTCTCTTTCAATTGAAAGTGTTATATTAGTAGATAACTTCAAACATAATTTGCTTAATATTAATCAATTATGTGTTAAATGATATCATATTAAATTCGATTTTTTTCAAATGCTTTATTAAGGATGCTACATCAAAAGAGGTAATTAATATTTATAGGAAGTCGAGTAAAAATGTTTATATCATAAATATCGAATTTGAAAGTGATGAAAAATATTTAAAAATTTTAAAAAATGATACTTTGTTGTGGCATAAGAGATTAGGTCATGTAAGTATGGATCTTCTCTAAAAAAATGTTTTATCAAAGGTTCGCCAAATTCAAAATTTGGAAAAAAAAAATTAAATTTGTGATACTTGTCAATTCGGGAAACAAGTGAAAAGTTCTTTTAAACCTAAGATATACTTCTTCAACTACAACTTCTCCATGGAACCTTTTTGGACCTTCTAAAACTGCTACCTTGGGTGGGAAACATTATGCATTCATTATTTCGACGACTTACTTAGGTCCTATTTTTAAATCTAAAGGATGAAACTTTGAATGCATTTAAGTATTTTTGTAAAAATATTTAAAATGAAAAAGGATACTCAACTACAACTATTAGAAGCGATCATAGTAGAGAATTTGATAATATCGCTTTTTATAATCTTTAAAATGAAAATGAATATGAACATAATTTCTCGACTCCTAGAATTTCTCAACAAAATGATGTAGTAGAAAAGAAGAATCGCACATTGCAAAATATAGTTAAGATCATGCTTAATGAAAATAGCTTGCCAAAATATTTTTGTGCCGAAACCGTTAATATCGTTTGCTACATTGTTAATAGACTTTTAATTAGTCGAAAGAAAAACTAAAACTCCCTATAAGATTTGGAAAAATAGAATTCCAACTATCGGTTATTTCAAAATATTTGGTTCCAAATGTTTTATTTTGAACACAAGAAAACGTGGGAAAATTTGATTCATTCTGATATTAGGATCTTTCTAAGATATTCATCGAGTAGCAAAGGTTATAGAGTTTTTAATAAAAGAACTATAGCCATTGAAGAATCTATGCATGTTATGTTTTATGAAACTAATCATCTTGATAGCAAGAAAGGCATTGCCAATGATGTAGGGCTAGAAAGTCCTTTTGAACAAATGAATATTGAAGATCAAAATAAAGAAAATTCGAAAGATGAACACAAGGAAGAAGCAAGCATTCAACAAAGTGAAATTGAATCTTCTGAAGTATCAAATGACCCATACTCTACCGAAAGAATGGAAGTTTGCTCCATCTCATCCAAAAGAACTTATTATTGGTGATCCATTCAAAAATATTACTATTAGAGCTTCTACTATAAATCGTCTTAATAGTTGTGCTTTCATTTCGCAAATTGAACCAATAAATTTCAAAGAAGTAGAGTTTGATGACTTTTGGATTCTAGCTATGTAAGAAGAACTAAATCAATTTGAAATGAATCATGTTTTGGATTTAGTCAATATACCAAATGATCAAACTGTCATTGGTACAAAATGAATTTTTAAAAAAAAAAACGAGATAAAAATGAGATAATTGTACATAACAAGGCTAGATTAGAGGTCTAATATTACAATCAAGAAGAAGACATTGATTTTGAGGAAATTTTTACACCGGTTGCTAGATTGGAATATATTCACAAGCTTCTTGCATTCGCTGGCCACAAAAGATTCACTCTTTATCAAATGGATATTGAAAGTGCATTTCTTGATAGTCATTTAAGAAGAAGTTTTTGTAGAGCAACTTTTCGATTTTAAAGATCACAAGTATCTGAATTATGTTTTTAAACTTAGAAAAACTCTTTACGGATTAAAGCAAGCTCCTGAATCTTGGTATGAACGATTGAGCAAATTTTTACTTTCAAACGATCTATCAATAGAAAAAGAGGATACTGCACTCTTTATCAAAACAAAAAAAGAATGATATGATTATCATTCAAATTTATGTTGACCATATTATTTTCAGTGCAACTAATATTTTTCTATGTGAAACATTTTCTAAATGCATGAGCAAGGAGGTTGTAATTAGCATGATAGAAGAATTCAAATTCTTCTTTAAACTTCAAATTAAGCAAACTAGTTATGGAATATTCATTAGTCAAAATAAATATATATTGGATATACTTAAGAGATTTGAAATGGAAGACTTGAAGCCATAAAAGCTCTAATGAGCACATCCATAAAATTGGACAAAGATGATTAATATACTTCCGTTGATGTAACTAAATATCGAGGTATGATCGGATCCCTCTTTACATAATCACAAGTTGACCTTATATTATATTTAGTGGTGTTTATTGCTAGATTTAAATCAAATCATAAAGAATCACACCTTAGTGCCATAAAAAGAATTTTTAGATATTTTAGTGGCATTAGAACCTTAGGCCTTTAGTATCCTAAGGACACTCACGTTGATTTACTTAGTTATTCAAATGCCAATTAGGCCAATTGTGCAATTGATCGCAAGAGAACTAGCAGAATATGTCATTTTTTAGGCTTTGCACTTGTATCGTGATTTAGTAAAAAACAAATTTCGTTGCATTGTCTACCGTCAATACCAAATATATTTTGGATGTTACTTGTTGTGCACTAGTATTATGAATGAAACAAACTCTTAGTAACTATCACTTATAATTTAATCATATGTGTAACACCCCATTCATATAGATAACAATATACTAATCAGTGTAGGAATACAATTGATGAATTGACCTAGACATCCAATTCACACACACATTTTTTTTCATTGATAAAATAAAAGAATATCCACCAGTATATCATTATATATAGAGTATTGAAACCAAAGATGATAAATCCATAGTCCAACATATTTATCCTGAGGTTGTAAAATTATCTACATGTCATTTCAAAAGTCATACATGATCCCTAAAATATAATACAATTGGAGTCCACAAAATAACCCTACAGGTCATCATCCATGTACATCAAAATTTGGAATCTCGTACGAGCTCCACAACCAGCCATGCCTTCTATGAGTTCCATGCTCACCTACAACATAAGAACCACATAAGTTAATGCTCAATAAGCAAAAATCACGCATGACATGAGTATGGGTCATAATAGTATCTGACCCCATGCTATTTACTTCAAACCTTATGCTAAGGATGTATCATGCTCAAATATTCGTCAAAATCAACTAGAAGTAACTTCATTGAAATCATTCATTGGGCCCTTACCCCACCTACTATATACCAGATAGAGCCATGTACACTATCAATAATCAATAATCAAATGGCTAATATGACATTGACACCGGCGAGTGGACCACCCTTTTGTGACCACTGGAGGGTCATCCACTAACTGTCCTTATGATCAGCCCATAAATATCCCACCCAACAGCACAAATAATCATAATATCACAAATGAAGAGCTGAGTGGTCCACCCTCTTGTGATCACCAAAGACCCATCCCCTATCTACCTTTGCAATCAATCAAGAAGTATCACCCGCGATGCTAAAACATATAAGCATGCCTGGTGCCCTAGTAGTGGTCAATAAAATATCTTATGAGGAAAACTCAATTTTACGATCATGTTGTGCTTGCTAGATTTTCAACCATGGACATATGTTGTGCATGAAGATGAAAACACTCATTAATGACATACTTAATCAAAATCGATGTCTTGAAACTACATACTCAATTATCATAACCATCATATGATATACAATGAGCTCCTTATCAAAGTTATGTAAGGATTCCAACATTACTATATCGCAAATACTATGTTTTCCATCGTAACTGCAAATGGATTTTTACTTAACTTCATTTCCTTGTGTGTGCACTACCACGGGATGTAGATCAATTTCATTTCTCACTTAACGTCGGAAAACCAACTGTATTACCATTTAATATTAAACACAAACCTCAATTTGATAACCTTAACACACATAATCGTGTACTACGTCCATTTATGCCACACTAATTTAGATAACATTATTATTTCAAGTTACCAATCGTATTGCAAACTAGTCCCATAAATCTCATTATTCCTTGAGTCCAGTTATGAATATCAACGTCATCCAATTGTTGTCAACAACCTAGAATTCCTTAAAATCTATTTTCTAGGCCTAAGAGATAATTAATGAACATGTATAGGTTGAAACTACATTAAACACGTCGATGGAAAGAATCTGTTTTCACGTTTTAGTCGCTGCCATGTCCCGTTTTATCCATCTTTTCACACCCTCAATCACATTCATTTCTTTCCAAACTTTTAACACACTTATATAACATCTATGTGAAGGTAAATATGCTAATCAAATTACCACAAGTTAAAGGTTTACAACCTGAAAATCAGTCCATTTTACCGAACACCAAACCATGAAATTTCCTTATGACCGTTTTCAATTTTCATTGTATTAGCATGCCACCAATCAAATTCTAAGCCATTAGAAATCCCTTGTATCCTTTTAACGTTAATAAAATCCCAAACATTAGTCCCAACAAAATATTAGACAATTTTAGGGGCTCAAGAGATTGTAACACCTTCAAAAATATTGAAAATAACCTTCAAAACTGTGAGCTAAACTCACCTATTTAGAAGTTCACTTTTCAGCTTCTTGTTTCTGCTTCACTCTGTTTCCTTTGCTTTCTCTTTCACTTAGATTCACTTGGAGATAACTTGAAAGGCTAAATACCATAGGAGGAGGTATATATAGAGTCTTAAAAGGGGTTGGGGTCGTGACTCTTGCTTAGGAATTAAGAAAATGTTCTAGGCAGCCAAGCATGACATGTGTTAAGCATGAGGTGGCTTCTTCCACCAATATTTGACTTTTCTCTTCCCTCTATTTGGATACATATTGGCTTATAATATATATATATATATATATATATATATATATGACGTACTAATGGGTTAGGAAACGTGATGGAAGACTTAAGGTTAAAGGAATTGAAACTTAAAATGACAAGTCGCCAAGAGTGAGGTGTTTCCAAGCATGAGGTGTCCTTAGTAGTAAAAATCTGATTTTACACCCATCATTGCAGTAGAAAACCAAATGTATCTGGCCTATCTTAGTATGTCTACAACCTAATTTAATTGCCATAAGATACTAAAAGTTAATTCCTTAACCGTTCATTCGATTCCTTACCCGATTGGCGCCCAATTCTCAACCGACTTCAACAATTTGCACCTCAATATTGATAATGTCACATGAACCTTATATTATCATTGTGATCATGTCATTTCATGCTCATGTCTTAAATATATTAAAGAAATCAATATCCAACATTTAGATTAAACTCAATTTCTACCATAGCTTCATGTAAGATTCACCATCTAAGTCGGGAGGTTGAAGACTAACACCATATAGAGATCTTAAACTTCAATGACCCAATGCACCATTATAAGAGAAAACAATTTCAAATTATTGATACAAATGCAATTACAATGTAAATAGCAAGTAATACATGAATAATATTAGCCAAGTGTGTAAAATGAAGTTTGGGGTATTACAATATGCAAATTATATGTGATAATATCAGTGCCATAAATTTGTCAAAAAATCCTATTTTACTCTTGAATGAAATATATTGAGATTAGACAACAATTTCTAAGAGATTATGTATGAAATGGAGATATTGTTCTAGAATTTATAAATATGGAAAATCAATTGGCCGAAATTTTTACTTAACCTCTAGCGCATGATCCATTCTCACATATGCGAAGAGATTTGGACATTATTGATGAATTCAAATTACATGACTAATTAAAACACATATTATGTGTTCTTATATATTTTATTTCTATGTGGTATTATTTAATATTTATTATATTTAGTATGTAAAAAAATTTACCAGATGAACCAACCGGACTGTCCGAAAAACGTGTTCGAATTGACAGAAGAACATAGGCGTAACCAACTCGAACGTTCGAATTGTGAACCGGACGTTTCGACGGAATTCCAGATTTTAAATTCACGCTTCATCTCTTTCATTCTCATTTTCTTCTCCAATTCTCTCATTTCTCTTCCCAAATCTTCTCTAAATTCTTTACATTTCCATCAAACCCTTCCCAAAATAAAAAAAACTCATCACTTTTACACCTGAAGTCTCTCAAAAATTCAAACTTTCATACATTGCAACTTCTAATCTACACATAATTTGAATCAAAGCCTCTTTTCTTCTCATTCTTTTCCTACCTTTCAATAATGATAGGGTTTAAACGCTCGGGAAAATATTTAAGAGTACCATGAGAAGATATCCTCCACCTTCGTCCAATAAAGAAATATTGAAGTCCAAGAGCCAAAAAAACCCCTTCGAAAAATCACTCATTCTCATTAGTAAAATTGTTGATTTCTTTGAATTTATCTTTAAAGCATCCACATTTCACATTGAAGAATATTTTGTTAACATGAGTTGGGTCTCGATAGCGATTATGAAGGAACGTGCCTATCCCAACCTTCTGAAAGGATTTTATAAAAATATGTGTTTGAGTCGCATTACGGATAATATTTCTTGCTTAATCAATGGAAAACAAATTATCATTATGAAATCCATTATCTGAACTATACTCGGACTCAAGGAATGTGAAAATCAAGTTTTTCTACACAAAACTCATTTCACTTTTGAAAGATATGATCCCGTTTCTGGTTGTCGACGTGTAACGGGCACAAATTTTGAAAATTCCGCCAAACTTAGTGCAAATCAACTTATCTTACCTTGTAAAGTTTTACAAAATATCATTGTCCATATCATCTTTCCGTGAAAAGGTTATCGAAACAAAATTAACAACTTCGATCTCTATATTCTTGATTCTTTCTTGGTTGGGGGTAAATTGGATTTTCCAACCATTACTCTCAAACACATGAAACTTGTTAATTCTACATGACACATCAAAGCCCTACCCTACTGCATGCTTCTTCCCAAACTCTTTAAACATTTTGACTTTTTTCCATGGTGAGACTTCCGTATATGTTCGACCTACCGACACCATCAACATTCACACTTTCAAACTTATGAAATTTTTCAAAGAAAGTGGACGATGGATGGCCAGTACTAAAGAGTTTGATGTGGAATCTAGTCTCTTGACGTTACCACTTGACAAGGATGACGAAGAGAATGACGATGATGATGATGTACCACACCACATCTCAAGCTCAAGTGCTCCACGTCCTACCGAAGGTTTTACATTCACCGAAGTCTATTACAATCTCCTCAACGAATGCATTGATTCACTTATATCCTCTGTTAATGGCCTTGGTGGGATGCTTCACCACTTGTATGTTCAACAAGCTGCAATACAAGCTCAACAAGATGCAATACAAGCCCAACAAGTGGCGATGCAAGCTCAGCAAAATGCTTTTTATGCTCACTTCCCTCCACTGCCTCCTCTAGAGCCTTATCTATGGTTTACGTTTCATGCTTATGTATTTTAGATACACTTATGTTTAGTCTAACTTCTTCATGCTGTTAACTTTTGTAACTTCACTTTTTATTGTTATGGATGTTATATGTTCTATATTAACCTATAATTAATTGACATTTATGTTACTTTAAGGGGAAATTTTCTTGCTATTATTGGTGTCTATGGTTTTTTTTTGCTCTTACATAACTTGTTTTCGGTCCCTGCTTTATACTTTTTGATTATGTTAAAAGGGGAAAAACATATGAGATGATATGTTATATTTTTTGCTTATGCTTGATACGAAGGTGATATATTGATGAATATGACGAATGTGATATGCTTAAGATGGTTATTTACTTTTAAAAGATAGGGGAAATATATTGAATCGCGTGTGATATCTAAAATTGTTGTTATTACCTTATTCAAATCATCTTTTTTTTCATAATCAAAATAGGGGAAATTGTTGATCTATGGTAGATTTCATCCTTAATGTATTGATCGTATTAAATAAGTTAATTTTATTTCTAATAACTGAATTTAAGTTTTCAAATTTATTGTTGCAAAAGTTGATCGATTATGGACGAAATATCACTACCAAAAGACTCGCATCGGACGATAAATAAAAATCGAGATGGAAGTCAAGCAATCAAGACAAAGAACTTCAAACGAAGATATTAGATTAAGATGTTTGAATTCTTGTGTAAGGGTACAATACTTCAATCTTTAGCAAAGAATTATTAAAAATTCAACGTATAAATTTTTATGCACAAAGAATTATTTCATGAAAACAATTGCATAAAAATTATTCTTTAAAAGGTTAGTATTTCAATTTGATATACAAACTTATTACAATATTACTTATCTTGAAAAATAAAGTGAAAAACTCCCTTCAAAAGCTTACATTTTTCAAAACGTTTAAGAAGGAAAATTGGGGAAATTTTGTCGATGCGGACATTCGGTTCGTCAAACAGTCACTTTTTTTAATTGTTCTAAATTCTGACGCTCAATTACTTCCCTAGTTGTCCGGCTCAAAATGCGGATGTTTGGATTGCTTGTCCGATTACTCATAAATTTTAACTTCTTTGAACTCTATAAATACAATTTCTTTTTGCATTCATTATAGCACTTTTAAAAGTATTTAAATGAGATATTCTTGAGCAAAATTATCGATTGTATATCTTATTTATCTTTATCAAATATTTACTTTGAAAAACTTTTAATTGAATCAACTTTTGAAAAATAGTTTTTTTATCAGAGTTTTTCTCACCTAATAATTGAGCTTATTTCATTACTATTGATTAAAGTTAATGTCTATTTATCTTTTTGTATTTAATTTGTTTATATTTATTATTAGAGAAGTTTCAAATTGTAAAATTATTCTTCTTTAAATTTGTGAGTCATATTGAGATACTGAAAATCTCAATATTGTATAATGATCGGTACTCTTTATTTGTAAATAATCGAAAGCATTGTAATGGTTTGGATTGCACCATAAGTCAATCAAATTTAGTGAAAATACCTTGCTCCTGACGGAGATCTTAATAATGAAGGACGTAGATCATTAGTTGGGATCGAACATCCATAATTACATCGTTTGCACTCTCTTTCCTTTTACTTACCACTTTCGTATTTGTGCATTTTATTTGATTGACTTATTAATGCTCAACTTTTTTAAATTTGAATCAATTTTTCAAAAAAAAGTTATGTAAACCAATTCACCCCCCTCTTGATTAATTATTTTTGGACTATCAATTATGTCAATAATTATATCACTGTAGTATGATTCGATATTTACTACATAAAACAATGAAAACTAAGGGTGCATTTCAATTGTATTTTTTAAGCTTTTTTAGTTTTGCAAAATACTAAAAACGTATTTGGTCTAATATTTTTTTAAATGCATCTTCGAAAAAAAATGAAAAACTTATAACATAAAACTAAAAATGCATTTTTGATGATTTGGGGTGTTTTCAATGAAAATTATAAAAACATTAAAAATATGGAAAACAAATGTTTAAATAAAATTTTAAAATAAAAAATTTTGAAAAATGAAATTCAAGAAAAATATATTCAAAACATAATATTGATAAATTCTAAAAAAAAAAATAAGAAATAAAATCTGAAATTCTAAAAAAAATCTGAAAAATAATAAATATAAAATATAAAAATTAAAAATATTTCAAACTATTTATGATTATTTACATAAAAATTCTAAAAAATATTTAATAAATACATATAAAATATCAGTCCACATCATTATTTTTATTTTTATTTCCTACATTTTGAACTCAATTTATTATTTATTTTTATTCTCATTTTGTAGTTAGAAAAAAATATTGAAAGATTCACTAACTTTGAAATGTAAATGACTTGATAATATATTAGCATAAAAGTATATATATTTTTGCTGAATAATTAAATTTTATGGAATAATCATAAAATAACTTTTCATAATTTGAATCAAAACATGTTCTCTAATTTTCTATTTTGAAAAATAATTTTTCAAAATGTCAAACATGTTCTCTCATTGTCCTTATGGATGGCCACGTGAAAGCCAAGTTTTAACGAAAGCCATAAAAACTTACAATTAAAATTGAAACATAAACCAATTTGTGCGGCTGCATTCAGACCGATTTTGAGAACTTAAACATATTTTCTAAAAGCATAATAAGATTTAAACATTCAAATAAATAATATATTATATTTAAAAGCAAAATGTTTATACAATCCAAAAGATAGAGTAGCAATATCAAACATTTCCAATCCTATAAATTAGAATAGCATAATATTTAGTATTTTCAAATTTTGATATACAAATTAGTAATCAAACTATAAAAATCAAGTTTTTTCAACACATTTTTCGATAAAAATCATAGTTAATCCATTCAATCTCTCTTGTAAAATGATTGATCGAAGATAAGGCTTAATCAGCTTCAATTTATTCAGTCACGTGTTCTGGTTTATCACTCGTTTTGGTCACTTATCTAAAAGATGGAAAATTTTGTATGGTAGTACGTTTAATATCCCCTGTTTGGCCCTCATTCAAATTATAATTTATCTTTCTCTCTTTTCTTATCGACTACACATTCTACAATAAAATAATATTGCACTAAATCCAAAATAATTTCTTCTTTTTTAACCATACACTTTAAGGGGAAAAAAAAAACTATTTTAAAAATTATAATCTCAAATAATGACAAATAATAAGAGCCAAACGGGGGCATAATTTATTGTTGTTTTTATATTTTATAAGTATAGTAACATTTCTAGAGTTTCTATTAAAAATGGGTCTAGTAGTAAAATTTTCCATAAAATATATATTGTAATATTGAAGTTAGACAGCTCAAGGCTTGTCACTTCTACAACCACAAAAATCGTGAATAAGCCTTTTTTATCTTTATTATTTTTAAAATATATTTTTCTCTTTCTCATTTTCAATAACATATTTTTCAATTAAATAATATTACACGTAAATTTAAAACTTTTTTCTTATTTTTAATCACACATTCTTTATCAAAATAATATTCTAAAATACATGTTGGACAAAAGATGGGGCTAAAACAGGATGTTAATTTGCTTTCTCTATCAACAGTCTAAAAATAATTTTTTTTAATAATTTTAACCACGTATTCACACACACAACAATTTTCAAATAATCAATTCTCAAAAAAAATTATCAAACAAGAGCTTAAATTCAACAGTACGACTTGAATGATTAATACTTCAGTTGCTTTGGCGCATATAATTAGTCTAATATGTATAAGGAATTTAGTGCAAGAATTATAATGGATAGTAATATATAGAAGGTATTATGGTGAGTTAAAGTGGATATTATTCTTTCATTTGTACTAGGAAGATAGTCATTTGCATTATCGACTGTCTACAAATACGGAGCCACATACAAATGAGTGCAAGTGAATGTTACTCATAAGATAAATTAAGGTCCACATGTGGCACTAATCAAACTACATAGTGATCCAGGGAGGCTGCACCTTACAGAACGAAGCTGACGACCCTATTATATGCGTGGAAGCGACCCATTTCTCATGACACAAAACTGGACCGACCCAATTTGGGCAGACGCCTCATGTAGAAGCCAGTCCTGACGAGGCGATGGCGAAATTTCTAATAGATCTTGTGATGAAATGATTGACAAGACAACTCACTGCTAACGCCGCCCCTGCACGCCTACACGGTCAAATCTCACTTTCAACAGCTAGGACTTATAGATACGGAAAATGGTCCTTGCATTTAATACCTTGATTGATTGATGCATGTTACAAGAAGGGTCAGTCAATTCGATGAGGTCACGTGTCCTATCATCCGACGGGCCTCATTTATCTTGCTCAAGTATAAACGCTCACACTTAGCGCCATTGAATACTAATGCAAGTTTAGACTCTTAAGCATATATTCTTGCTACATACTACGTTAGTATTTTACTCCCAAAACCGACCCCATTTTTGAGAATTGGAGGCTCACGTTCTAAACTCACCAACACCGTATATCATTCCTCTAGCAGACTTCGCCGTTTAACTAACGTTTTGTCCAAATGTGTTGAGATTTAGCTCACGTGGTCGTGGGAGGCTTTGGGATCTGTTGGTCGCATCGTTTATACAATTTTTGGGGTCAATAGATTGGCGCCGTCTATGAGAAACTCGATACCATAACCATGAACATCCTTGTGATAAAAGCTATCCAAAACAAAGCCTTGGAAAAAGGTTTGATTCTTAAAAAAGAACCACCACGAAGAAAGAATGTCTTAAATACTCATTGCTGATTCGAACTCGGATGCTCGCAATGAGTTCCAGCCACCAAGGAACACATGGTGAAAATAGACAGCAAGAGGCCTATGAAAAAAAGGTCCTCCACACAAATGTGAATATGCGTCGCTCCCATCATTGCCATAGGCTAGGCGGGCATAGCAAGGGAAGTAGGGGAAATGGCTGCAAATACAAGAAACATAGCCCAGCAGAACGTCGCCATGCAACAACTACTCATGCAAATGCAGTAACAGGCTGGATCACAGGCGCTTCGACAAAGGATTTTCCCCCAATGTAAGGAAAATGACACGGTAGCGTACCCTCAAATGCATGACATGGATGGCAACCCAGCAGAGAGCGGGGTAAAAGTAGATACCTCCACCAACTACTTTACAAGTCGACCCGATGATAACATGTCATAAGAGGTAAATTTTCTCCCCTGAGTACACTCAAGAGCACGAACATCAAAGATCCAACAGCGTCTTCGATTGGATTGGACCCTCCAGGCCTAGAAATAGGTCCCATCAGCATACTCCCGTGCAAAGAGGGCATGAACAATACCAAAGATACGAGTATCGGAAGATTCTGCCTAGAAATAGGAGAGAGATGAGGGACGAGGCGAACTTGAGAAATCAAGCAGTAACATCACAACCCCCCCTCCCCCAGTTATTAGGCAGAGGAAAATGATTCTGATGGACCATGCAAGTCATTTGAATTGGACGATGAAGACAAAATCCTACCCTTTTCCTAAGAATTGAGAAGCGCTCTATTCCAAGTCATTTTGTACCTCCAAAGAAACCAATATGAAGAAAAAGGTGATCCAACAAAGCACCACAACAACTACAAAACCTACATATCTCTACGAAGGGCATCGTCAGTGCTAAAATGCAGAGCTTTTCACCTCATGCTTACAGGAGCTACAAAGATTTGGTACAACCGCATCCCCGCTAGTAGCATCAGAAGTTGGCCAACCTCAAGAAGGCCTTTTTGAACCAATACCTATCTAGTAAGGAGGGAAAAGCTCCCATCCAAAGGCTGCAAAACATGAGACGCAGCCAGATGAAACCTTGAAAAGCTACTTGGCCTATTTCATAGATGAAATAACCTATTGCGAGCAAGTTACGGATAGAGAGGCCCTCTCTACCCTAAGAGAAGGCATCAACATAAATACCCTATTCTGGAAGGATGTACGAAATAGAAATCCCACTTCTTACGATACTTTGGTGGAAATGATAAGAAGCGAAATCGTTAATGAAGACCTTATTGATCACCGCAACAGAACCTTATTGGGACTTTCATTACCTCAAAGACAACGAAGAGGCCCTGTGTCCCACTTGGTGGACCAGCAATGGACCCAAGCAAGACACACGAAAGCCCCCACCACTAGCCAAGCATTGGCCACAGCCACGCTAAACGCAATACCCTATTTGGCGTATGAGGAGGTTGGACTTGAGGCTCAAAGGCAGTCGAACCCATCCGAAGAAAAGGTAGAGGAAAAAATAGAGAGCCTCGAGATAGGTAATACTGCACATACCATCGAACCAATAGTCACAACACTGAGAATTGCCTCTTCAGACCATATCATGAAGAACCGAATGGCCCTCGTATCGAGCCTAGAAATGCCCGTCAAACACAAAAAAATGCACCCCAGCCTGGGTAAGAGAGAGAGCCTAGGCATAACGAAGCAAGGCGGTACCACAGGAATTAATCACCTCGATAGGAGCACGAGGGAAATAGAAATAGGGCAAGGCTACAGAGGCCCCGAAGAGAGCCTACACCAAATACTGATAACGTTCACATCAGAGAAATTGACACCATCATAGATGTTCCGTACATAGGGGCTCCAAGAACGCCCTGAAGAACTACGCAAAAGAAGCAAAAGACCATCATATGGCAAACTGCGTGATCAATAACACTGGCCATAGATCTCGGATCACATCACCAATCACCTTCTCCCTGATGAACACTGTAGGAGTTTATTATCCGCACTGCGACGCACTGGTGGTACGAGCCGTCATAGCCAGGAATGGACTAGGGCGCACGTTGGTGGACAATGAAAGTTCTGTTAATATCATGTTCGGAACCTCCTTTAACAAAATGATAGTGGACCACGAACTCACTCCTATGACTGCTCCATTATATTGCTTCACTGGTGATAGCATCATCCCCAGAGGAAGAATCACATTTGCGGTAGAAATGACAGAGCCCCCATTTAAGGCCCATCACTTCATGGAGTCCCTTATTGTAGACCATTGATTCGCCTACCACGGAGTATCAGGGCGACCCACCTTAAAAGAGCTCCAAGCTATGACATCCATACATCATTTGTGCATGAAATTTCCTACTAAGGAATGGGTGGCCACGGTACGAGGGGATCAGATGTGTCAATGGAATACTACCTTAGCTCTTTAAGAAAATCTAAACCCCGCAGTGTAAACATGGTTTTGGTGGATGCTGAGATCATTAACGCACCTGAAGAAGGTCCTACCCTTGAACAAGGGGAAGACGTCAACATGATGGATGCCCCTGAAGAAGGGATCATTAAGGTGGATTTAGACACATGGTTACAGAAACAAACTCACAAAAAACCCCAGTAGAAGAGATTGAACATTTTCCTGTGAATTCACATGACCCTGCAAAGGTGTTACAAATAGGAAAATGAACTTGAATCAGAAGAAAAAGCTAGGCTTAAAGACTTTTTACTTAACAACTTGGAGATATTTGCTTGAAGACACAAGGACATGGTGGGTATTGATCCCAAGGTCAGTTGCCATTGGCTTGACATAGATGCAAAGTTTGCTCCTCATAGGCAAAAGAGAATAGCCATGAACTCTGAGAGATATGCAGCCCTAAAAGAGGAAGTGCAAAAACTCATATCTAATGGGTTCATTAGAGAGGCAACATACCCAAAATGGATATCCAATTCCGTCTTGGCGAAGAAAGCCAATAGTAAATGGAGGATCTGTATAGACTTCTCTTACCTCGACCAAGCTTGCCCAAAAGACAGTTTCTCACTCGCAAGGATCGACCAGCTAGTGGACTCTACTGCAGGCCATGAACTCCTTAGCTTCATAGATGCATATTCAGGGTACATTCAAATTCGTATACACCCTACGGACGAGGAAAATACCGGGTTCATCACTAATAGAGGCCTATATTGCTACAAAGTCATGTCATTTGGCTTAAAGAATGCCGGCACAACTTATTAGCGGTTAGTCAACAAAATGTTCTCCGACCTCTTAGGCAAAACAATAGAGGTATACGTCGATAACATGGTCGGGAAGAGCCTCAAATATACAGACCACATTGAACACCTGAAAGCTATCTTCAAGTTCTTGAAATAATACTGAATGAAGTTTAATCCGTTGAAATGCGCTTTGGTGTCGCTTCTCGAAAATTCTTGGGTTATATGGTTAACCAGCGAGGCATTGAGGCGAATCCCGAGAAAATTAAGGCTTTGTTGGATATAAAATCCATCAGCAAATGCAAGGAAGTGCAATGTTTGACATGACGCCTCGCAACACTTAACCGCTTTATCTCTAAAGCTATTGATAGATGTCTTCCTTTCTTTAAAGTTCTAAAAGGATGGAAAAGGTTCCGTGGAATGAGGAATACGAATAAGCATTCCAAGGGCTAAAGAAACATTTGGGCCAAGTCCCCCTTCTCTCGAAGCCCAAGGATAGGAAAGCACTGCTACTATATTCGGCCGTAAGCGCCGATGCGGTAACATTTGGGCCAAGCCCCCTTCTCTCGAAGCCCAAGGATAGGAAAGCACTATTACTATATTCGACTGTAAACGCCGATGCGGTGAGTTCGATGCTAGTAAGTAAAGAGGGCAGCACTCAACTACCTGTCTACTACATAAACAAAGCCCTCTTGCGAGCTGAAAGATGTTACACTGATATAGAAAAATTTGTTTTGTCCCTTATGATTGCTTCTAGGAAACTGAGGCCATACTTCCAGGCACATAGTATATGTGTACTAACGAGCCTCCCCTCAAACAAGTGCTCCAAAAGTCAGACACATCGAGGAGGCTGATGAAATGGGCTGTAGAGTTGAGCGAATTTGACATTTCGTATCAACCAAGAACCTTAATAAAGGGACAAGCAGTGACATATTTCATAACAAAATTCACAGAGGCTACAAATATCAATATAATGATGGAACCAGTCGACCCCCAGCCTGGAAATTGTTTGTTGACGGGTCCGCTGGAAAAATCGGATCAGGGGTAGTGTACACCTGGTAAGCCCAGAGGGTCACAAACTTAATTGTGTAGTGAGGTTTGACATTAAAACCTCCAACAACGCAACGGGGCGGGTTCAAGCCCCGAGATGGGGCACCCGCCCCGTCCCGCCAACCCGTTTGGGGTGGGTTTTTTGCCCCATTCAGGGCGGGACGAGGTAAATTGCCATCTCTACTTCTACCGAGCCTTGGATTGGCCTAAGAAATACACGTCCAAAACTTGGTAGTTCGAAGTGACTCCCAGCTGGTGGTGAGCCAGTCAGCGGTAGTTTCGTAGTCAAGAATAAAGGCATGGCAGCCTACCTGAAGAAGGTTATGGACCTGATCCCAAGCTTTGAAAAGTTTGAGTTGACCCAAATCTCAAGAATGGAGTAGGTGCACGCAGACATTTTATTGAATCTGGCCAGCAACAAAGACTTAAAATTACTCAAAATTGTACCGGTTGAGTACTATTTCAGGCCCTCCATGGCCAAAGTAGAAGATGTGATGTGGGTTGCGGGAACCCCACAATGGATGCAACCTATTATAGCTTACCTCAAGGAACACATCCTGTCGGAAAACAAGGAAGAGGCACATAAGCTCAGAAAAAGGGTCGCCCACTATGCACTCCAAGATGAGGTGCTTTACAAAAGAGACTTCTCATCCTCGCTCATATAGTGCATTGGAGGAGATGAGACTGACTACATCCTACAAGAAATCCACGAAGAAATCTGTATCAACCACACAGGGGGCCAAGCAATGGCCCATAAGGTACTAAGACAAGGATACTACTGGTCAACCTTGAGAAAGGATGCTATACAATTCATAAAAAGGTAGGGCAAATGTCAACGTTTCTCCTCCATTCAAAGATAGAGCTAGCCCAAGAGCTGACCGTAGTATCCAGTCCTTCGCCATTCACTAAATAGGGGTCAACCTAATAGGACCTATGCCAAAAGGGAAAATGAGTGCAAGCTATGCAATTATCGCCATTGATTACTTCACTAAGTGGGTCGGGGCAGAACTATTAGCTAAAATAACTGAAGCAAACACTTCTAAATTCATATGGAAGAACATCATATGTCGGTTTAAAGTTCCCCACTCAATAGTTTCAGAAAATGGGCAGCAGTTCGACAATAAGAGGCTCAGAGACTTATGTGATGAATTGGGTATCAAAAAGTACTTCTCCTCCCCTCACCACCACCAGGTAAATGGCCAAGTCTAGGAGTCAACAAAACTATAAAACATCTCTTGAAGAAGAAATGGATACAACAAATGAGGCATGGGTAGACGAACTTCCCCATGTGTTGTGGGCAATACGAATAACCAGCCGAACTGTGATAGGAGAAATCTCTTTCTCCATAGCATATGGGGTCGAGGCCATGAGCTCGGTCGAGATAGGCCTTCCTTCGTCTCATCATCTGCAATTCAAAGAAGTATCCAATGAGAAGATAAGGTGATGCGAGCTCGACTTCCTTGAAGAAAGGAAATACACTTCGCAATTAAAACTGGTCTCATATCAAAGGAAAATGGTGAAGTACTACAACGCCAAGGTCAAGAAGAAATCGTTCAAAAGAGCGATTTGGTGCTTAGAAGGGTTTTTATGTCCTTCAAAGAGCCTGGTGCAAAAACATTGGGCTCGAACTGGGAAGGCCCCTATCGAATATCAGGCGACGTTAGGCTAGGGACTTTCTTAATTGAGAACTTGGATGGGAAGGTGTAACCCCACCCTTGAAATGTTGAACATTTGAAAATGTATTATAAGTAAGGCCCCATTCACCACTTATGTACTTTTATTGATCAATGCATGTGCCCTTTATTTTTAACTATGACAAGCTTATACCGCTTTCTAATCAACTACAATAAGCTCTGACGAGCCCACACGTTTTGATTGCCAGATTCAGATTAGGGGAACCCACGAATTGATTCATGTACGACAAAGCATGTACATTATGATGATTAAAAATGAGGTTATGGCGAGCCCATAAAGCTTAAACTATTGATGTTTGAAATCGAACTATGACGAGCCCATAAGGCTGTTAAAAATTAATTAAATTATGGCAAGCCCATAATACATAAACTATTGATGTTTGAAATCAAACTAGGCAAGCCCATGAGGCTATGAAGATTAATTAAATTATGACAAGCTCATAAAGCATAAACTATTGATGTTTGAAATCAAATTATGGCGAGCCCATAAAGCATAAACTATTGATATTTGAAATCAAACCATGGCGATACCATAAGACTGTTAAAAATTAATTAAATTATGGCAAGCCTATAAAGCATAAACTATTGGCATTTGAAATGAAATTATGGCGAGCTCGTAAAGCATAAACTATTAATGTCTGAAATCAAACTTTGGCGAGCCCATAAGACTGTTAAAAATTAATTAAATTATGGTGAGCCTATAAAACATAAACTATTAATGTTTGAAATCAAACTATGGCGAGCCCATAAGGTTGTTAAAAACTAATTATGCTATGGTGAGCCCATAAGGTTGTTAAAGATTAATTAAATTATGACGAGCTCATAAAGCATTAAAATATTGATGTTTGAAGTCTATTATGGCAAGCCCATTAGTCAACAATTGGTTAAACCCATTAAAAGTTAATTTACTGGTTGAGTGATAAGCTCTTGCATTAGAATTGTTTACTATGATTATGAATATGGCAAACCCATAAACCATCAAATTGAGAATTGGAAACAATTATTTATAGTCAAATCGAACTCGTTATAAAGAGTTCATTACAGAGGGGGGAAGGAGGCCTATTCTAAGAGGCAACATTGTCGCCCTGCTGAGGCTCCTCAGAAGCATCTACTTCCTCCATCGAGTCTTCAGCTTCATTGGCAGGAGTGGACGACTCTGCAGACAAGAACTCTTCCTTTAAGGCTCCCAGATCCAGTTCCAGCTTCGCAAGCATTTCGTTGGACGCAACTCCTTGCTAGTATATACCGAGGCCGTCGTACTCAGCTGTCTCATGGAAATGAGCAACGTACTCGTTCACTGTTGCCGCCCCATCACCCCTTAACTATTGCTTCAAACCGTCCTCTTCAGTAGTCAACTCCTGTTGCCGCCCCATCACCCCTTAACTATTGCTTCAAACCGTCCTCTTCAGTAGTCAACTCCTCAACCTTGATTTTCAGCTCCCCCTTATCCTTGTTAGCCACCTCCAAAGCTGACGAAGCGATTTTTTGTGAGTTATCAGAATTTTCCACTTGCTTCATCAGAGTATTGACTTTGGCTTTGCAGATATGGACCTCCTTCTTTAATTCGTCATTTTCCTTAGTAAGTGCATCCACTCTCGACTCTACTTCGGCCTACTTCATCTTGGAGGCCTCCATGGCCTCATTGGCTGAAGATGCCTCGGCCTTGGCCCTATTCATTGCCACTTCGGTACCTTCTACCTTGGAAAGGTACTCCTTTTTGTGGCCCTGCAGTCACCTCAACTACATTTGAACATTCAGAAAAAATCCTTGAGAGCGAGCCTGTAGGGCGAGACCCGCCTCCACCATATCCACTGTATCACAAGTCTCCGCATACGATGAGTATTTATCAGTCCAATATTTGTGATGGACCCTCATAGCCGCTTGGACCTCATCAGGGAGCATTTCCATTACCAGTTAAGCTATCTCATCAGCCCTCCCACCCTTGAGAGCGAGCCTACAGGGCGAGACCCGCCTCCACCATATCCACTGTATCACAAGTCTCCGCATACGAGAAGTATTTATCAGTCCAATATTTGTGATGGACCCTCATAGCCGCTTGGACCTCATCAGGGAGCATTTCCATTACCAGTTAAGCTATCTCATCAGCCCTCCCACCCTTGAGAGCGAGCCTACAGGGCGAGACCCGCCTCCACCATATCCACTGTATCACAAGTCTCCGCATACGAGAAGTATTTATCAGTCCAATATTTGTGATGGACCCTCATAGCCCCTTGGACCTCAGTAGGGAGCATTTCCATTACCAGGGAAGCTATTTCATCAGCCCTCCCACCCAAAAAGTTTTGGACTTTTCCTTTAGAGGGAGCACTTTTGGCATCCCTTCACCTCCTCCTCTTCAAGAAGCTTACTTCATCCTCAGCAGCCTCCTCCACATCAATAATTTTTAAGGAGGAAATGGGTTTGGCAACGATAGGACGCCGAAGTGATTCACCAATGGTTGTTTGGCATTTTAGAGGAGGGGAAGGACCAGCGTTCTTTGATAGAACCAATTTCCTCTTAGGGACCCTCTCCAAAGAAGCCTCCTCTTCTTTTTCCTTTTCTTTCTCCCATTTCTTCCTAGAGGAGGTGGTAGATTCATCTTAGAGAGACAGGCAATTTATCCCGCTGGTTCTTATAAGAAGATGACCCGGCGCTCAGAGGCTTCTTTTTCTGAGCCTCCCATAGGCTCCTCAAATGAAGAAGGCTGGGTTTCACATACTCTTTCTTGTCATGTTTCCCTACAAACAAAAGGGAATATTTTCAGTACTTAAGGTCCAAAACTTTCGCAAAGTGAAGAAAAGAAAAAGAAATAGGTTTTCAACCTTTTATATATGCGTAGTGGGCGAATCCTCATCGTTGGATCTTTCTCCACTTTAATCTGGGTCATCCACTTGTAATCTCATCAGCCACATAAATACCAAAGGACGCTTGTTAAGAATTCAAATCAAGGGCCCGGATGAAGTTGTGCCAAACACGTGCCATAAACTCCCATGGGAGCTGCCGATGTGAAATATAGCCATCATTGCGCATTAAATGCGCAGGTAGCTCGAGCCTAGGAAATTGCAATACCACCCAGCTATCTTTTTATTGAGAATTAATCTACTCTTCAAATAATTGGAATAGGCCACAGGCAGGCATCAACTTCTAAAGGAGCTCGACATACACATCAAGGGCCTCACCTAACATCTTTCAACCTTATCACATACCTTAGCTCCTAAAAAGGCTCGACATACACATTAAGGGCCTCGTCTAATATCTTTCAACCCTATCACAAGCGTCAGCTCCTAAAAGGGCTCGACATACACATCATGGGCCTCGCCTAACATCTTTCAGCACTATCACGGGCGTCAGCTCCTAAAAGGGCTCGACATACACATCAGGGGCCTCGCCTAACATCTTTCAGCCCTATTACAGGCGTCAGCTCCTAAAAGGGCTTGACTCGCCTAACATCTTTCAGCCCTATCACAGGATTCAGCTCCTAAAAGGGCTTGACATACACATCAAGGGCCTCGCCTAACATCTTTCGGCCTCATCACAAGTTTCAGCTCATAAAGGGACCCGGCATATGCGCCAAGGGTCTCGCCATATATCCCTCGGTCCCATCGCAAACTACAAACTATCTCAGACTAGAAAGTCCACGCATTATATAAATAACCATACCTGGACTTCGGGGACTGGTGTTACTCATAAGATAAATTAAGGGCAACACGTGGCACTGATCAAACTGTGTGGCGATCCAGGGAAGTTGCACATTACACAACGAAGCGGACTACCCTGTTATATGCATGGAAGCGACCCCTTTCTCATGATACGAAACTTGACCGACCCCATTTGGGCAGACGCCCCATGTAGGAGCCGGTCCTGACGAGGCGATGGCGAAATCCTTGATAGATTTTGTTATGAATGATTGACAAGACAACTCACTGCTAACGCCGCCCCTACACGCCTACACAGTCAAATCTCACTTGCAACAGCTAGGACTTGTAGATTCGAAAATGGGTCCTTGCATTTAATACCTTGTTTGATTGATTGATTGATGCATGTTAAAAGAAGGGTCAGTCAATTCGATGAGGCCACGTGTCCTATCATCTGACGTGCCTCATTTATTTTGCTCAAATATAAAAGCTCACACTCAGCGCTATTGAAGGCTAATGGAAGTTTAGACTCTCAAACATATATTCTTGCTACATACTATGTTAGTATTTTACTCCCAAAACTGTTCCCCCTTTTTGGAGAATTGGAAGCTCACGTTCTAAGCTCTCCCACACACTAAATCATTCCTCTAGCAGACTTCGCCGTTTAACTTACGTTTTGTCCAAGTGTATTGGGATTTAGCTTACGTGAACGTGAGAGACTTTGAGATCTGTTGGGCCACATCATTGATAGAATTTTTGGAGTCAACAAGTATTATATAGAAGGTATTATGGTGAGTTAAAGTTGATATTATTCTTTCATTTTTATCAGGAAGATAGTCATTTGCATTATCAATTGTCTACAAATATGGAGCCACGTACAAATGAGTGCAAGCGAATGTGTACACTCAAATTTTGATAGTCCGAATAAAGAGAGTCAACATAGATCACCAGTTTTTATTATTAGAAATCATAGTGAAATTAAAAGAGTAAATGCAAGAATTGTTATAAACTATAAAAGACTAGATGATAATATTATTGAAGACGGATATAAAATACCAGATAAAGACATGTTAATAAATAAAATACAAAATAGCAAAATATTTTCAAAATTTGATTGTAAATCCGAATTTTGGCAAATAAAAATGGCAAAAGATTCTAATTTTTCTAACTTATTTATTAAATTGTCTAAATCTTGCCTAGTATCTATTAACTTCACTTTTCTAATATTTTAACTATACTTTCTAACTTTTTTAAGTTGGGATTAATATCTATTTCACTTATATTGTAAAATTTCTTTTTTAATATTTCACTATTTTGGTTTTTAATATATTCTAAAATATTTTCTAAAGTTTTTATATTTATATTTATACTTTCTAATAAAGTTTCTATGTTTTCATTTTTATTGTTTCTTTCTAAGTTTTCTCCTAAATTTTGGAGCAAATCTATTTAAATCACACATTTTATTATATATATAATTTTGATCAATTTTTCAATCACAATTTCATCAATTTTTATCAAAATTCAATAAAAAATAATTTTTATATAAACCAAACAGGGGCTAAAAAGCCAAACCTTCACCCGATGTCAAATTTTTTTATAAAATATAAAAATTTGAAACATAATTAAATGGGCAAGCTAAATGACACAATTTAAATTTGAATCCTTATTCCCATATCAAACTTCTTTCTTAAAAGAGAGAAGGTCTCAAATTTTGAGGTCATAGCACATTGTTTAGGTGGCTTTGACCTAGGGCTGAGCCCGAGTGCACATGAGAATATCGTTTTAATATGATCATATTTATGGGTGTTTAATGGCATCTCTTATTTCAGGACAGATTTTAGATGTTTTTTCACATGTAAAAAAAATATTTACACATATTTCAAAGTAGTTTATGCTTTAGTTTCAATATAACAATGGTGTATTTGTTCAAGATTTTTTCGAACAATTGTTATTCAACTCCTTTTATTTTTCTTTCTACATCCAAACATCCAAACTTGATATTAAAATGCTTTAATCGGTGGGGTTCCTAAACGGTCCTAAAAAGTGAAAGTTGAAGAGCAGTACGTGGCAAATACAAAATGATTTGACAAATGAAATGACAACTCGACTCGATTTAATGCTCGAGTCATCCCAACCATCAATTGCCAAAGTAAAGCTTCACAAAATTTGGAATATTATCCTCCTTCTGCAAGAAAAGGACGATGTGGACAGAAATCTATTAGGTTCTTGAAAACTTTAAGATACTTTTGACATACAAGTTAGGAAACTAGACGATTGGAATAGAACGATCTTGGTTTTAACTAGAAGCCAGTTACCAAGAATCCAGTTATAATAGAAGCAGATAACCTCTCAGGCTTCTTTTTCAACAAACATATGCCCTCTTCGCCAGAATTAAAATTGGAATTTTTAGTAAATTTTGATAAAAATTGATGGAATATATAGTTAAAAAATTATGAATTCCATAAAATAGTTAAAACTAATTATTGACTTTGATATAAATTTTAATCCTTGCAAAACTGGAAAACCACCTCGAACAAGTCTGTTTTAAGCATTAGGTCAAAATTCGAACTATAAGGGTAAATTTAGTTAGGGTGGACGTTGGGTGGTTCGGTTTCAGGTATTTTAAGAATAGAAAACATTTAGTGAGTGTTTGACGTGGATTACAATTAGATTTTTAGTAGATTATTATAGAAGTTTTTAAAATGTGTAATTGAAAAACTGTGAGAATCATGAAAAATGTGGTTAATATTGATTGTTTGACTTTAATTTAAATTAAAATTTGATTTTAATCCGAAACAAATAGAGCCCTATTAAACTTCGAATATTTTGTAAATGAAATCGTTCGATTCCATGTCATCTTTGCAATGAACCGAAACCAACCATTCCAATTAGGAAGGTTTGTTTTCAGATAAAATGTCTTCCATTCAACTGATAAAATTGGAAATCAATCTGGTTATATGCATGAAACTTTAAAAGAAAAAATATAAACTATTTAAAATAAGTTGAGAGCCGGCTTGCTCACATTCGAATTTCGAAAAATTTATTTTCTTAATTTAATTTTTGTTTAAGCCTCATTTTGCGAAAAAAAAAAAAAGCATTTTTGGAAAGTGATTTTTGTAGAATGTGTGGTTAAAAATTAAGAAAATTTTTCGATTTACTTGTAATGTTATTTTATTAGAGAATGTGATTGAAAAAATTTTTTTTTTTAAAAAAAGATCTCAAACAACCTCATATTTTCATTGAGTTTGGCCTCGGTACGATGCCAACTTGACCCTTTGACCGTTTGAGCACGATTCGTTCCTAAATTGACCCTTTGGGTCAATGTTTGGCCAACTTCAAAACATTGCGTTAGACAGTTCCTATCATTTTAATTGAGGATTAAAAACATTGTCAAGGCTCTGAATTTATGCGCATGAGATATCTTGGTTAGTTATTATTATTGCAAATTTAGCACTCAATTTGCATTTTCTCAGGGTGTAGTCATTCTTCTCGACTCCATCAGTACAAACTATTTGAACTTACAAATGGATGACCGAATTATTACTTTGCGCTAGGACAAGTCAAACGCTTACCAATTGGGTTTTCAGTTTCACTAAAATTAAAACATGCACTAAGCGGTTTCATGTTTCAATTTAGGGTCCGTTTGATTGGAATGGTGGAAAATGGGTGGAAAGAAAATAAATTTTAGGGAACGTAATTGCCTAGAACTTGTTTTCCAGGGAATTGTTAATTAGTGTGTTTGATTGGTATAATTTTCCACCTGGAAAATTTTTCAAATTTTGGATTTTTATGTTCACGTTTGGTTTTATTTCACATGAAAATTGTCCATTAAAGTGAATTTTTTTTACAACTTGTTATGAAAT
>CAIGRP010078920.1:0-18334 GCA_903798385.1 Fraxinus cuspidata
TTTAGTTAACGGATTATCGGATTCGGATCAAAATCCAATCCACTGACGGCCCTATTTTCGCTGCTGGCCAGCAGAATTATATTCTTTTCTCATCCGCCTTTATTTTATTCTAGGGTGGGTGGGGGATGGTAGAGAGGAGAGGGGTGCTTTCCATTTCTATCAAGAAAGATAATTTTCCGTTAATGTTTTTTATTTTCCTTGTTTAAAATTGCCCTACTTTGATACTAAAATTGTCAGACTTTCTATCGTTAGTTAGGCCCTGAGAAAGTGGTGGCAAACTATTATCTCATTCTACCTTAACTATAGTAAGGAAAGCGTACTCTGAGAAACACAAGGTGAAGATTGGACGCACTATTATTGCTAAGAATGTACATGCAAATATCAGAAAAAGTGTGTGATGTAGGATAAAAGAGAAGGCAGCAAGAAAGGGAGAAGAACCGGAGAAGAGGGAGAAACCGGAGAAGAAACCAGGGAAAGGGAGGTAGGGGAGGAAAACGTTGGCAACAAGCCAATAATAAATTTTCATTCATCCATCAACTGTCCCAACTACAATGAAAAAATCCATATAAATAGTAAAACATAATTCTACTATTGATTCGCTTGAGCTAACCTAATAATACAAGCACAATAATAAAAAAACATAAGTAATTGAAAAATTCCATAATAGAAAATTGATGTCCGCATCAACTCTCCCGGGGTAAGAGAAAACTCGACCCTGTCGAGTAGAGAAACTTCTACCACAAGGGACGGTCTTTCGTAAGAGCCAAATAGCGAAACTCCAGCAGTTTGAGTCTTTTAGTATCAGATTCCTTGCAACATTTTGATTTGTCCACTTGACATAGTCAAGTTTTTCTCCCGCCCCGGGAGAGTGATGAGGGCATCCATCTATATTTATTTTCTATTTGGACTCCTATTTATGTTTTTTTGTAATTGGGCTTGTATAATGGGTTTGTCCCAAGCCCTTTCTCTTTAGGTTTGTTGCTTTGCTATTTATATATGGGTTGTTGTGTAATTGAAGGAGACAATGGATGAATGAAAATTGAATGTTGGCTTGTTGCAAACGATTTTCTCCCCTACTTCTTCCCTTTCCCTAGTTTCTTCTCTGGTTTTCTCCCTCCTCTCCGGTTCTCCCCCCTTTCTTGTTGCCTTCTCCTTTATCCTACATCAGTGTGTACCGCCATTGCTAAATTTGTCAAGGGGAATCTTTGTATATCTAGCCAGGATATTAATACTTTTATATGTTATTCGGTGGTTGCTGATAAATTTGTATTGGGTGTGAATTACTCACTCTTTTCATATTATGCTGTAGTAATAGCTCTGTCAGAAACTTCTACGTCTTTGTTCTTCACTTGTATCTAATTTCTTTTGAATTTACAGATTGGGAATCCTGTAGCAGGGGAAAGACTTCTGTATTTTAGAACCAACCCTGTCCAAAATGGTAATCTTGACGGTTTTGAGCAGCAGCAGTTATCGAAAGAAATTAGCTTAGTTGATGGGCAAACTGAAGATAAGAGTAAGGTTGTATCACTTCCAAACGAGGGGCAAACTGTAAATTCTCACTCAAGTTTAGGTGTGCCTAACGAGAAAGTCAGCGTGGAATATCAAGGTGACCCTACTAGTTTTTCAGATGACCATGGAATTTTTAACAAGTCGGAAATCATTGAACTCAATGCAAAAGTATTGGAGGACAAAGTTGTTGGCAAGTCCAAGGAAAACTATTCATCAGTTCTGGGAAAAAAAATTGGCATTGCAACGATGAATGATGGTGGCTCTGTGGATTCAGCTGAGGTAGTTATACTTCTAATCACATTGTTTTTTAACACTCTTTCACTCTGTCCAAGTCCCGTCACTCTCATTTGCAGTCTGCAGCAGCTCGTGTTTCTCAAGTTGACTTGTACCTGTGTCTATGAGAAGTATAATCATGTTATAGATTGTTAGATATGCTTCCCCTCATTATTAGTGGTTGACCAGAAATTATGTTATAGTGTGGAACACATCTCCCACTTTTGTCTCCAACTTGACTATAGATTTTTCAGATATTCTTGCATTACCAAATTTTTAACCAATATGGTCCAGGACCAGTCCGTTATGTCTCCTTTTTATCAACCAATTGGTTTATCAAAGACTTTGTCACATATGCCAAGCTTAAATATAAGTAATAGTTATTGTAAGTACCTGTCTGTCAAGGTATAGGGTGATTGATCTTTTAGGCCTAGCCAAATGAATATGTGTCTCTCATCTATTCATTAACATTCATTTAGTCCAACTTTCTCCTTTTCTTTCCTAAACTTAATATGAATTGCTTGTCTCTACCATTACTGTACTTCATTTCTTGCTTTTCCCCTCTAGTATCACATTGGACAAGTTCATGACACGTGGAGTGCAAAATTAGCTCAGTCCTCAAAGTTTGCCCTATGGTTTTTTGAAGAAGGTATGGATGATGAGTATTTTTGCGCTCAGTGTTGTAAGAAATCCTAGAAATATGTAACTTACACGGTGCTGTTCCTTTGTGATGACCTACAGAAGCACAGCCGGCGAATGGCATCTCAGCTGGAAGGTCGAATGATTTACTCTCGTTAATTGTCACCGGTGAAAAAGGAAGATCAGAAGTTTCTGCTGCAAAAGCTGAGAACTTTACTCATGAATGCTCCTCTGAGAGCTCCGAACTTACTAGTAAGCTTACAGCTGACGTGCCCTCTGCAATTAATGGCATCTCTGAAGAGGTGTTCAGCGGTAATAAAAAAGAAGTAACTTCGACCGTCCTTACCTGCGAAGACCTTGAACAGTCAATTTTGTCAGAATACAGTCAAAAGAATTCAAACACAATGCCACATTTGAAAGGCTTGAGTGCTTCCAGCACAAATATAGAACAGCCAAGAGAACATGATGATCATGCATCTCAGCACCTGCTTTCATTGTTGCAAAAGGGATCAGACCCAAATACTATGACCCTTGGCCCCATTGCTGACATTGGCTTTACAAACAAAGTACTAGTTTCCGATCAACGTGATACTGGAACTGCAGTTGATGAGCCTAAAACTGAAGAGTACACTAATACTGTACATTATTCTGGAAAGACACTGACACTTGAAACACTCTTTGGAACTGCTTTTATGAAGGAGCTGCAATCAGTTGAAGCACCTGTTTCTGTCCAAAGGGGCTCAAATGGGTCTGCACAAATTGATGCACTGGAGCCTCGTGGATTATCCTTTCCGGACATGGATAATGGTGTTTCTTCCTCAGCAATTGATGAAATTGGACTTCAAAGAACAAGTCATGAAAATGGTGTTTTGAGCTCACATCACAGAGAGCAAACCAACCTGGCTAAGGCTGGGAATTGGCTAGGATTTGATGATTCTCAAACAAATTCATCAAAACTCCCTACTGAAGTAGTGGCCAAACATGGTGGCTATAATGGGACAGTTGAATTTCATCTGCCTGAAGAGGAGAGCTTAATTTGTGTTGATTCTTTGACTCCCCAACTGTCGACATTGATGCCAACCGGAAATTCAAGTAAAAATGAGTTCTTGTTTTCAGAAGAGCACGTTGACGTAGCAGAGAATCTGGCAGCTGTAAGTGCTGTCATCAAAGACAAAAGAACTATAGTAAGTTCGGAATGTATGCCCTTTGCATGTGGTCCTTATGAACAGACAGATCCTGAGATTCCATATTGCAATATTCAGGTCCAACCATCACCTCCCCAATTTCAACCCCTGCATATGAATCATGGGAGGCCATTATTTCATCCATTGGATTCTCATCCTGCTAACATGAGTTTGCAGAAGAAGTTCATGGGTCCAGAGAGTTTGTTCAATCATGATCCTCCAGCCAATTCCCAGTTTCCTGCAAATATTATTCGCCCTCCTTTTCATAATCCCAATTCAGGGGTTGCAGCGTACGATCTCCATGCTCATCGTTTAATACTGCATCCAATGCAAATGCCAGACAACCGTACTCAATTGTTATCTGACTTTCCAAGGGGTGCTCCTGTGCATTATCCTGGCAGTCAAACAACCGGTTTTATTCAGGACAGGAACCCAATGCAAGGATTTCCTTTTGGACCTCACCAACCCACCATTGGCAGCCTTGGGATGTCAAGGCCAGGTAGAAACTTCCCCTCTTTTATTTGATATATTAGAAAAGCTGTATACATAATCAGTCAACTGACCTTTCAGATATTATTCATATATTGAGCGGTTTCCTGTGTGTCTACGTAGAAGATCTACCCTTGTAGGATTTGAACTAGATTGAAAAAATGTACGATATCAGCTGTAGCCTGCAAATAATAAAAATTTGAGTGGTTTAATTGGAAAAATCTTTAGAAATCCAAACATTTCAAATACTGAATCACATTTTGGAGAAAATTCTATGTACTTGTAAAATTTGTTAAATTAAGTAGGATAGTAATGGGTGACATGACATTAACATCAACGGAAATTCATATAAATCATAAGAAGGAATTCAAATTTGTTATTACATTGTTTCACCCAAGTGTTAGAATTTTCTGGTGCATTGCTTCTTTTTCTTATAGCGGGCAGTGATATTTACTGCCTTGTCAATGAATTAGAAAAATATGCTTGGTTGTGTAATAAACTTAAGAGGAAGAGCTACCTATCAGAATACCAAAAGGGTGAATTTTATGTTGGATTCTTGAGTTTTATTCGTCTGCTTAAAGGTTAAAGATTTAGCACCTTTTATATTCTTCCATCTGGAAAATTAATCTTATTTGAAAAAATCAGTTACTTACAGGTTGTTGGCTTTTCATGAAAGAAGCATCTAGTGCTTATTGTTCTTGGTCTGCTTTTATGCTTGGATTTGTATATTATGTTTTTGAGTTGGACGAAAGTTTTGTAGTTTAATATTGTTTTATAGCTCAAAACTTGCAGAAATACAAGCATTTAACTGCCAAAGCATAACTCCCACTATTTTATGATTTGTGCTTGTGCATATCTATATAATTACTGAAAGAAGAATCGACTCAACTTGAGATTGTTTCGTTTTTTCCCATTTCGAGTAAAAACTTACAAATGTTGTTACTATGATTGTTCCAGCTCCTGGTAATTCTTTTGGCAATCCTCCTGAAGCATTCCAGAGGCTAATCGAAATGGAACTCCAGGCAAACTCAAAGCAGATCCACCCTTTTCATGCTGCTCATAACCAAGAAATTTATGGTCGCGAACTACACATTCGTTTCCCGAGGTGAAAGTTTGATCATTTCACGTGGACGTGTACTTCGTGACTTCGCTAGACAACGGTCTTAGCATTGAATGATCTTGTCGTGGCATACCTGGTTGAATTATGTATTTATGGATATCACAGAATCGACTGTGATTTGATACTTTCATTTTATATTTTCTTAGGAGTTGAAAACAAATGAAGGTAAAAGAGGAAGCGCAAAAGCTTTACAATAGAACTGTGCAAGATATAACAATTTTCAGCAGTTTTCTCTTCCATTTAAAAAAAGAAAAAAAGAAAAAAGAAGGGTATCTTTCTGCTTGAAAATTCATTGCCTTGCATATTCTTGCATCAGTCCACTGAATTTCTGATTCTGGAAATTCCATCAGAACAAACTGTTCCTGTGAAAACCAGTATGTTAGTTTCAAATGTTGTTTTGTATCTGAATTTTGCATGTGAAGTGATCGATTCTCTTTCAGGTATGCCCTGAAAGGAGAACGCAAGATCGAATGCCAACAGGCATTTATTATTTAATTCACCCGATCAGATAGTATCCATTTTGGTTTCTTCCAGTCATTCCTCGTTCAATGGCGTGTGTGGGACAATTGGTGCGTAAAGTCCATGGCTCTATTGTAAAGCTCAAAAATTTTTTGCACGTCAGATGATACAACTCTCTTGAAATTAAAATTTTCTCACCTCTAATGACCAATGTTTTAAAAATCGTCTTGAACATTGTCCTTAAAAGCTTCAAGGTTCGCATTGAAGTTGGAGCCGTAGATAAAAAATTAATCTTTTTTAATATAATGAACCGATAAATTTAGATCTATGATCTAGTTCACCTAATTTTTTTGTGAACCAACAGGTTCTCAGAGTCCTTTTAACAGTTTGGATAATGATTTTTGTACATCGAGGTGTACTCTCCCCTCACAAAAAGGGGACGCACCTCGAATAAAAAATTCGTGGACTTCCCTATTGTGAGGGGAGCTGTACACCGGGGTGTACATGAAGCATTATCGTAACAGTTTTACAGTATGCATGATTTGACATTGTATCAAAGCATGAACTTAAAGTGTCATAGTCTAATTATGAAATTTTGTTCCCATGCTATTTAAAACGGTCTATTTTGGACATGATGGGATATTTAGAAGATGAAAACGTTTTACTAAATTTTTGAACATTAGTATTGGTTATAAACGACTGCCATTATTGGTAATAAACCAATAGCGATTCATACAAGCTGAATTGTCTAATCGATAATAGGGTGGCATTCTACCTTCGCACGACATTGCTCTATCAAGCTTTCGTCCATTGCGAAAAATTCCTCACTGTTGCCTCCATTAGGAGTCTGGACCATGAGATAATTAAAAAAAGAGGATTATTTTGTCCAAATCACTTCTGTTTTGTCCAAATTGCTTCTCTTTTTATCTATATAATCAAAAATAGAGGATTTGTCTAACTACTTTGTTTCTTTTTGTCCAAATCACTTCTTTTTTTGTCCAAATTGCTTCTCTTTTTATCTATCTTACTTCCTTTTTTTCTGCAAGCATATAAATGCGCCGCTCTCTGACAGCTAAACTTTTATATGAGATGGTTTCAATGAGTTAAATAATAGAACGGCTTAGAAACTCAAATAAATAATCCGAAATCTCAACGGTATAGCAGGAAAATAGTCTACAACTGGAACAAGATTAGGAAATATATTCCAGACTAGAAAATTACAACACCAATTACAATGTGTTGGTGAATTTTTCCTTTAAGTACTAAAAGATCATAGCAGTTTTTATTTCAGCAGCAGGTCACTCATTTATACATCTAGTTGAGAAACAATCAATGGCCTCGACAAGAAAAGGATCGAAGCCTACTTCTCATTCATTTGTTGCCGCCTCCTCCGATGGGGCAGTATTTCCATCTACACAAAAATAGAAGCGCAGTTAGAAGGGAAGAAGAAAATTAGTAAGAGATGCCAATTTGGGAGAAAACTGGGTAACTGAGTTTTACCATACTAACGGGTGTGAAATGATTCTTAAAAACAGGATGAACTCGTGAAAAAAATAAAACAAAACCAGCAAGAGAACGACGGGAGAAAAAAATAAAGTATCTAAATGAACATGGCAAATCTAGGAAGAAATACGATCAATTATAATGCATACCTTCACCTACTGATGGAGCATAAGGAGATTTGCGGTATCGTGTTTGCTGTTGAGATGGCTAGAACATCAAATGGAAAAGGACGCAAATGATAATCAGCAGATGATCATTAAAATTGTGCAGAAATCTACTAGTCTCGAGGCTCATCAACTTTCCGATGATAACACAATGAAGTGAAAGATGACCATTTTCCATCTCAGCACTAACATTTATTTAAACTTATGTATGTAATTAACCTTCATTGCAACCGTGATAGCTTTTGAGGAGGAGAATTATATTCGTATCTCGTATTTGGCAGAAAGAATCAGAATTGGGGAAGAAAAGCTTTAGATTTTGAATGAAAATCAATCAAGGAAGCCATTCAATTACCGGATATAATATTGGATGCAGTTAAATCATCCATTTATTCATGCACTATAAAGCTAAATCAAAATTTTAGCTTTCTCATAATATATAAATATCATCATCTTCACACAAATGATAAATCCATGTTCTAAGATCATATTGTCAATCAGGCACTTCTGGGTCCACCACCATTTGGAATTTAGGTGAAGGAGAATTAAATGCAACTTTAAAATAGTAAACATTGAAAATAATAGGTGGGGAAACAGCTCGAGTTGTGTTGATACCTTCTAACTGTATAATGCTTCTCTGTCATGAAACATTGGATATACATATACTAATAATGATTCTTTCTCTATTAGGTATCACAATTGACTTTCACAATAAGAAACACTAATTTGCAGTTGATGTCCAACAGTAAGATCTGCTTGCATTAGAATACCATTATAGACTCATCGGGATATATCAATAAGCAAAGCAAAATTCTGCTTTTGCTAATTTTCTGGTTAGCCAAAGAATTAAATTAAACATGTTGAACCAAAAGTAGCAATTTGAAACAGAAAACTCATGCCACAGTATATGAAAGGTCATCGAACTCTGTTCAGAAGTAGTATGTCCAGGAAAAGTTCACCTGTAACTTTGGTCGAAGAGCCTCGAGTGGCCCTTTGGGCTTCTCTACACCTTGCTGTAATCATACAACATCGAGGGATGTTAGGTACTTAATAGAGCATGCCAGTTTTTAACTTCTGTATGCTTCAAGCATGAACAAGACGGAGAAGGTGCTATCAAGAGGAAGTACCTTTCCCAAAGCCCAATCAGCAGAATCAAAGTAGGCACGTTCATGATCCTGACATCAAATACAGATATTTTAGAAAGGATGAGGCTGGACCTGCACAGTATTCAGGTTCTCAAGAATTTCCATTAAAAAGCATAATCAAATAACGGTATTACCTTTGATATTAGTGGCGGTTTCTTGGGTATGATTCCTCCATATTTCTTCTTAACGGCTTCTTCCTAGTAAAGAAGGGGGGAAATTTTGTCTAAGATAATGACACATACAAATCTAGAGATACCACTAAAGATAATGAGTTGAACAAGACCTCCTGTTTGGTTGATGGCATGGACTTTTCACTGTCCTCCATAACTGCTTCTGTTTGCTCTTTGACTTCCTCTGTGCCGGACATACTGTTTCTAGAACCACCCCAGTGAAGAACACCTGCAGTAGTAATTTCAGAAGTGGTTGTAAGAATGAGTCATTTTGGAAAGAGATCACTTATTAGCTAAGTACTTAATTTGAAATAAAATTTGGTGTACTTGCTTCAGAGAGGAGGTGATAGAGATTCAAATTTTTGATTAGCAGCATTCCCCATCCAAGTCAAAGAATTCTCATAAAGGTTTATTAGTATACTGATCTTAACTCATCCAATGAGAACGCTTTAGAGAACATGCATTCGTTGTAAAATGTTTTCACTTCAATTGTTAAGAAGGATTGTCCTCAAAAAGAAGGTATCAAGTTGGCATTATCTACATATATTGCCCAGGTTATAGTCGTAAAAAAATGTAAAACAATAAACATCCTCAAAAGAAAATGACAATGATGGTAGTTTTACAACCTCCTAAAAGGCAAATGCCATTTAACTGCATGTACTTTTATAGCCTCCTTAACCTTTGCGTCCATCTTTCTTCTAAACCCCCTTTTACCAATTTTGTTAGTTCAGGCTCTTAGGATTCTCGTTTTACGGGCAAAACTTCGCATTTTGCATTCTTGCCACTTATAAGTAATCATGCCAAAGAAATATATAATCAATTGAACTTTAGGGGTAGGCACAGAAAATAGGATTTCAAAACAACAATCGAACATAATTTACATACAAACTGAAGAATCAGAGAAGACGAAATTACATACGTGCCGCATTGTATTATTGTTCCTATTCTCAAGGAAAGGAATATCATTTGTGCATTGGTTTGTTATTATCAATTTGATCCAGCCGCCAAATCAACGTATTAATGTTCCTATCGATTTATTAGTATAATTTAATCCAGCATATACTCCAAGGAGATTTATTCACCTTGGAGATTGGTAAAAAAGCAAAGAGAAAAAGGATGCAAGATTTGTATACAATATTTATTGATCATGAAAGAGCAAAAGATGCAATGTCGAGAGAAGTGGTAAGGTGTGTGCAACATTACAAAATATTCAGTGAGACATGTCAATAATATCAAACGTATATATGAAGAATCAATTACAAGAGAGACGTATAATAGGGACAATATTTAATTAAAAAAAATCTACTAATATAGCCTCGTACCAAGATTCTACCTTGAGTCAGTATCTTTTTGTTTTACTCATGGATGAAACTATTTTAGCTGTTAATAATAGGAGATATATAAACCATAAGTTGGATACTTGAAACTGCACTTTGGGATTTAAAAGTATATTTAGTTACATTTGGGCATGAGGATGATATTGAAGCCATAATAAAGGATCTGATTTCACAAAGAGCAATTGCTATAAATTTTAGTATTTAAGTTAAATTACTAATAACGGAATGACTCGAAGAAGTAATAGATAAAATTGTTACCGATTATACTTGAGGGCTGGCTGGTTCTAAAGACGAGAAGAAAACCAAAAACAACCACATCAGAAATTCAAGAGAAAATTATGTAGGTAGAGGAAGATTACCATCAACAAACAACAAATTCGAGAAAAATAAAAAAAAATCTAAGGAGCTAGAAGATGAGAATCTTAGATCGAAGTAGCGTTGAAATTAAATCATTCACAGCAATCAGATCGAGTGCGAAATTAACGTATAAAGACCGATTCTTCTACGCAAATAAATCTGAAACTACCTCGGGAGATGAAGAAGTTGAGTATAAATCACTGCAATGCAAGATCTCCTTGTCCCTTCTGTTGCTCTATCAACGGAAACAGACCTGGGTTATAAGTAAGATGGGCTTTCCGTGTGCTTCTATCGGATTTTAACTTTTAACAGTGAGGTTATTTGAAGGAAAAATTCACAACTCACGCATTAATTATGGGCCAATCCAATTTTTAGGTATAAAGTTTTAAAATTCAATACTCGGTGATAAATAAATAAATAAATATATTTTATTAATTAAATATATTAATGTCACAATTATACAATTAATGGTTACAGATACGTACTTATAAGTCGTAACTTAGTTATTGATTATATATTATCAAATTAATTGGTTACAAATTATTCGACGGTCACAATTCAAAAAACGGTTGGTTACATACATCAAACATCCCGCTCCCACCTCTGATTCCGATCCGTCATCAATACTTAGATCACAAATCAACCAAATAGTTGATTACAAATACCTAAATAGTTGATCACAAACTCTCTTCATTCCACTTTACTGTAGCCATCGCCGCATCATAGATTATGCACCACAGATCACGATACACCATTGTTACACACTACCACTGCAACACAGCACCCACACACCACCGCACCCAACCCAACCACGGGACACGGCACCACACCCAACCAATACACTACAAATCACCACCGCACACGGCACCACGCCCAACCACAACCGCACCCAACCATCGCGCATCGCACCACCAAACACAACCACCACTACACAATACCATCATGCCCAACTACCGTACACATCAATCGCACCACACAAAGCTCTCCATTTCCACCACCGCAATCTCAAAACCAGCATATCATCACCATCATCACCACCACCACCGCACCACAGAACCGTCTATCACCTCACCATGCAAAAATAAAAAAAATAAAGAATAATGGATCTGCATCGTGCTCAACGGAAATGTACTACCACACACAAAGGAAAGCTGTAGTGATGAGTTGCCGAGTGAGTGCCGCGAGAAGTTGTCGAGTAGGTTCACCGCATGAAATGAAGTAGTCGAGAGATGGATATTTTTTCGAAATGAATTAGGATTTGTGAGGTGGGTAAAGTGAATGTGATAAATTAATTTAATTTAATATTATTATTATTAAGAATAATAATAAAAACTAAATTCTCATCTGATTTTTCAACAAAATACTTTCAAATATGATTTTTGAAATGTAATTTCCACTATTTGAACACTACAACAGGGTGTGTCTATAAGTATCGAGCAAGTAGAAAATAGAGAAAATTACACCCATATGATTTTCAACTTTCAACTTCAAAATTAAAATTTAGGATTTATTTATTCAAAAATCTGGTTATGATTCAACTTTTTAATATTAATAATATTTAAACATGTTCATTTGAAAAAAAAAAAAAGCTGATAAAGGTAATGAGATACGGAATATAGGTAAATATCTGAAGAGGGAGTTTTGAAAGTTGAAATTTATACGAGAAAGAATATAAATGAATGAATAATAAAACAAAACGCTTAGTTACAAGAGAGAACCTGTCGGTTGGTAAAAAATTGAAAACCTAAAATAACAGGTTCAAAGTTGATCCTAGTACATTCGAATTAGATCAATTTTGATCGATTTGGTTGGTTTCAAGGCATTATTCCCAATAATTTTTTAAAGCACCAGGGATTCAATTATTGGGGATGTCACCCTGATAGAATGAACCTGTAGCGCTTAAAATGATGTGAGCAATTAATTATACGGGTAGCAGCCAAATAACGACATCCAACAAAAAATTTCGAGTTGGGTCGGATTCACTTTTTTTTTTTGCCAACCCGTAATCAAGTCTTGACATCATACTATTCTAGCGCCTCTTCCTAATTAACATGTGATTTTTTCACTTATGTTTTTCAAATACCGTAACTTTTTGAATTGCTTAACAAGATATACAGACGAATTAGATGTCATCTCGCCTTCTGCTAGATATAGATTTTAGGAGCATGGTTCTTGGTAAGTTGTCGAATACCATAACATATGGAATCACAAAGACTACTTGAGCAACTTTTATCAAATATGCTTTTAACGCATGTCATGGACAACTTAGAAATAAAAAAAAGTTATTTTTCTACAACAAAATCGATTACCCTTTTAACTGTAAGGTGTCATCGTGCCCTCTGTTAAATATAGACTTTAGGAGCATGGTTCTTGATAAGTTGTCAAATATCATAATGGATGGAATCACGACTACTCGATAATATTTACAATATTAAAGATTAAAAATAAAGCAAATTTAATTTATTATACTGATCAACTATAAATAATTTCGTATATCAAATATGCTTTTAACGTATGTCATAAACAACTTTAAAAATGAAAATAAAAAAGTTATTTTTCTACAATAGAATCGATTACCTTTTAACTGTAAGGTGACCCATATACATTGATTGAAACATATAGGGCGGCTATCCTCTTTTCTAGCTTGAGAAAAAGCCAATCCTCAAATATCAAAATCAAAATCAAATTCAAATTAAATTGATTGATTGATATAAACCAAAAAGTTATACATCATGATATGAAAGAAGCAATAATCTTCAATTCGACTTTTCATCATGTTGAATTGGACTAGTAAATATAATTATTAGATCTTTATCTCTTAAGTATTTTTTGTGAGGGCTTATAAAGATTTAATTCAAACATACCTTATATTCAATTTTTTAATTTTTTTATTTAAATAATTTCTAAAACTTGCTTAGCCCATGTTTGAATCCCATTTTGGAGGGAAAACAAATGTGTTTTTGAATGGTGATTTTTGAAGAATGTGTAGTTTTTTTTTTCAATTTTTGTGTAAATGCACTTTATTGAAAATGAGCTTTTGATAAAATTGGGCTCAAACAAGGAATTATAATTAAGCCACTGTTATGTGTAGGTTAAAATCTACTAAAAATTTTTTAAGTTAAAATTAATTAATTTGAAATGCACATTTCATTGAATACACAACTTTCTAACCACGTATTTCATCAATTTTTATCAAAATTTATTAAAAATTTAATTTTAATTTACACCAAACATGGACTAAATTTGTAAGTTTACCCAAGCAGGCTTGTGTTCGAATTGACAAGTTAACTAGTTATATATATATTTTTTTCATTTTTTATAAAAACGAATGTTTGTGGTATGTATTTGTACATAGACAAGTTAATTAATTTTCTGTAATTAAAACCCAAAAGAGAATGAAAACTAAATGAATCAATGGGCATGGATCCATTATTTTTTCCCCCCTCGTAGTAGCTAGGGAATCAGTTAGTTTTTTGAGATATGAATCTTTATAATTTGGAAAGGAATAGATTAGTAATTCATAAGTATTGACAAAGGAAATGTTGGGTAGACCAATATTTTTGACAAATATGATAAATGCTCACAATCTCAAAGTTAAATTAATATAACAATATAAATCTAAATTTAAAAAAAGATAAAAAGGAAAAAAAAAACTTAATCATCTTTTCCCCTCCACCCTCTCATTCACCCCCACTCCACCACCACTTCCCATCGTCGTGTTGTTGCCGCTACCTCGATCAAGGGAAGAAATTCTCTGAACAATTAGCATAGGGAAAGCATCATCGGTTCATAAACCCACCCTCATTATAGTGAATTCAAGTTGAATTCTTGCCCCTAATTTGTTCGCGTAGATGAACCGATGGAATCCCCAATTTATTGATAACGGTATGTGATTTCCCCAGCATTCAATGAGATTTCTTCCCTATTCATCGGAGAAATCTCCCTTGGTTAAGGAAGCAAAGTAATGACGATGATCGTGTTAAAGAGAAGATTAGGTTTTTTTTTTTTTTTTAAAGTTAAATATGTATTGTTACGTTAGTTTTAATTTAAGAATTTAGATCACTTGGAAAAAAAAATCGATGCTTTGAAAGCTCTCCATTAACAAATAGTTGGAGATGATAATGAAAGCTCAACCACATCAATTACTATATCAGAACCATTTTATATAATATGTATCCAACAAATGTCATCGTAAAATTCGAAAACTAAAAAAAATAACATACGACTATTAATAGTATGTTGCAAAAATATATCCACGCGTCTAAAATAAGGGAAAAGGCCAACTATACTTACTTTTTTTTTTCTCAGATAATATGTTTATTTTACCACTTAAATAGAAAGCCATTTTTACAAATTTTCTTATAACATCCTTGAAAATCTAACCATATCTAATTTTTATTTTTGAAAATTGCACTGTTAGTCCTCAATCTATCGCTTGAATAACAAGTGGGTTCCTAACTATTATTATAGCCGCACAATCAATCTTAACGGCAGAAATTGTACAAATCTTTATTTAATTTTCACGTAGTACTTACACGTTCAACTTTATGAACTCTATTCTATTTCCTTGCCTATAGCTACGCGTGCTTAAAAATGGAAGTGAAGTATAATTTAAAATGGATGATTCTTGCATCGCACAATTCTCAATATTTAAAAAGATTTAGTTCATTTTGAATTTTCGATTTTAAATAATTAAATCAATAATTAAATCGAATCGTTCAAAATTTATTTTGATGTTTAAACTTTGTCAGAATTGGATCGAATTGAATTGAATTATTGAGTTTCAATTTGTCTTGATACTTTTTCATGAGAGTGTTTTTTATTGACATGAAAAATATATCCTTATTCTAAGAAAAACAAAAACCTACTTCCTCAAAAAAAAAAAATAATATTTTTTCTTTAAAACAAGAAAAATTAGACATATTTTTAAAAGTTGAAAAATATTTTTCATGAAAAAAATAATAATTAAACACATGAATTTAAATGAAAATTTGACATTTTTCATAAAAAAATAAATATAATCAAACACAACCTAAAAAACACTCTAAGCAAAATGGACAAGAATGTGCAAAAAACCATCCGGCACCCTCTAAATTTCACGTGTACAACGTTACCTGCACGCTCCGATGTTTGCCCGTGGTTATGGATACAAATTTCCGACGAAAAGCGATACTGCTTTATTTTACACGTACTTTCTACTACTTATAGAAAAATGCTTTCACTGTCACAGAAACGTGCACCGCTTCTCATTCTCACTCACTCTCTATTATACGCACAGTGACAGAGAGAATATATGCATCAACACAGAGCCATCTCTCTCTCTTCTCTATGAGTTTTCTGATCAGTAATATTCCCATTAATTAGAAAGCAGAAGCTCAAGATATGAAGGTTCTTTTTCTTGATTCTACACATGAAGCAGTCTGCTTTTGATTCAGTCTTAGTTTCTTCCCCTTTATTGTTCTGATTCTTTATGGGATCTCTTTAAAATGGTTTGTTTAGTTATTATTCAATTCAAAGAATGATTTTTTCTTTGGATCCACTGTAAAATCTTGCATGATACCTTTTGGGTAGTTTTCATTTTTACATCCTTTATTTTTATTTCTTGAATTTTTGAAGGTTCAGAAATTGTATTCTCCCTATCTATGTTTAAATTCTAAAGATTTTTGCACCACGGAATTGTTAAGGGATAAAAATCACATCTCGAATAAAGATGAAAATATAGAAAATACAGACGAGTTTATAAGAGTTGGGTTATTCCTCTTTCATCTTTTAAGATATGGTATTAGAGCCATTAAGCTCAAACGAGGAATTCCATCCAATTACTAGTCAAAAAAAAATTGAGCACGTGAATTTCAAGATTAGTCTGCTCAAACGAGCCACTATTTTGCGGGCATGTTAAGGGATAAAAATGAAACATAGACCAATTTATAAGAGTTTGGTTTACTCTTCTCGATAAAGTTGATCTTTTAAAATGAACCACAAATCTTAACAAGAATAAGGTTTTTTCAGTATATTGTCATCTGGTTTAGTTAGATGTTGCAATAATGGTTCAGTTCTGATTAAGAATTTTGTTCTTTTGTTAGCCTGATTTCTCATATTTTATTTATTTATTTTACAGAAATTTATATTGAAGTTGGAATTACAAGACGTGAAAGACAAGAGGAGGGCCCTGAAAACTGTTTCCACTCTCTCAGGTATGAGGAGATAATTCTAGTTCCATTTTTGTTCACCCTTATTCTGTCTCATAGGCACCAGGCTTGGTCAATTATTGCTTAAGATTTGGAATTTTTATAACTTAATCGGCCATAGTTGCTACGGATCTACTTGCTTTACATTTTTCAGTAGATTCGGCAACAAATAGAGTGAAGAAAAAAGATTATTTAGGCAGCTAAGTGTCACGGGTCTAGTTTTGTTACACTCGAACAACTACAAACTGTGCGGCCTTAATGTTCACAATTTTCGTCTCTCACGAGAAAACGTTAAGTAAAATATGGAAAACAAGTAAGATTGATAAAACTCTTTTTGTATAAAAATAACTTCACTCCAATGAATATCTTTACAAATGAGAATACATCTCTATTTATAGACAAAACCTTGCAAGTTGCCTTGGAATCAATGGCCAAAATTAATCATCATTCAAGGGTCCTCATTGGATGCAAATTGCATTAACCTCCTTAGACCATAAGGAAGCAAAAAGGCAAAACCTTACAAGTTGCCTTGGAATCAATGGTCAAGATTAATCTTCATCCAATGGTCCTCATTGAATGCAAGTTGCATTAACCTCCTTAGACCATAAGGAAGCAATGTTGGAATTTGCTTCATTGCAAGTTGCATATCTCTACAACTCATATGCAAGTAGACATGTCACTTTCATAGTGACTAATTTTGCCTTTGCTTCCTTCTTGGAATTATCTTGCAACTAGCATAAGTGGTCCACCTACATCCCCAAAATATCCAGCTGCAGTCCATGATATTTCTCTTGCTGGAATGACAGTATTCTGCCTTAGAAAACCACACTGCAGTGCTAAGAAAATTGTCCATGCCTGCAGCCTGTGTCTTGTTGTGCTGCCTGCGTCGTGCTGTGATTGCAGTCTGTGTCCAGTCATGCCCTGACTGTGTCCTGTGTGTTGCCTGCAATGTCTACCTGCGTTGCTGCTGTGTCGCAGTGCTTGCATGCACACCCGAATTTCCTAACCGCAACCTGGACATGTCGTCGCGGCCATGGACATCAGTCATCTCCCCACCAAAGTAGGTAACACCCTCATCACCATATACCGCTGAAGTTTAGATTGAATTAACCATAGGTCTACTTCATTTTCCACTTAGTGCTATGACATTCCCGTGCCATGCTAAATCTCAAGTCATTACCTTGCGATCCGTAACACTCTCCCCCACCTAATCCACTAACGCCTGTAGCAGAACGTGCTCGACACATCCTCATGCGACTTAAGCCTTGCATTGCCCTCCCCATCAATGGGCTTGAATGTACTCCCCCTCTGCGGCACCATCCCCTCGATGGACGGGTGTCCACAGTGTCCCATGCACCTCTTCCCGTTACAATCTCTTACATGCCACGTTTGACACCAACCTTTATCCTCTGCACCACTGCGTTGGTTCATCGGATGAACGACTCCTCCGGTCGTAGCGTCCCCACGCCTGTCGAATATTTGAACATCAATGCTCCCATCTTTTGAATCTTTTGACAATAATTCATCAATTTCCTTCTTCGGTAGTTCTCCCTGTAACTCTGCGGGTATCACGTCCTTATCATCCTCAAGGATTTCAGCTAACTTCATCCCCGAAAGTTGCCATGTTTTCGTCCCTACGGAAATGGTTTCGGCACTCATAGCATTAAACAACTGGAATGAATTCATCTGAACTTCATCCTCATTTTTGCTATATACGACCTCCGGTTTACTCACCGAGATGGATGCCAATGATTCTCGCTTAGGACAATCCCTCATGAGATGCGGTCCTTTACAAACAAA